>JAURSC010000171.1:0-70058 GCA_030788265.1 Drosophila americana | reverse complement strand
AGGTGGTTGGTAGCATTCGAAAAATGTCGACATTATAGAATATGTGTCATAAAACCTATATAAAATGTTTCTATATGGCATAACACTGTGGGTTTGCCTTGCCGGCAATAAGTCAATTATGTTAAACTAAAAGGATTACTGACGCTAATGGAATCTATTACTCAATTAGTACATCAATCAGACATAGTTGTTGGTGCATTCGGAAAAATGTCGACATTATAGAATGTGTCATAAAACCAATATAAAAAGTTTCTATATGGCATAACACTGTGTGGTTTTGCCTTGCGGGATAAGTAAATTATGTTAAACTAGAAGGATACTGACGCTAATGGAATCTATTACTCAATTAGTAAATGCATCAATCATAGTTGTTGGTTGCATTTGGAAAAAATGTCGGCATTATAGAATATGTGTCATCAAACCTACATGGGAGTGGTGTCGCTCAAGGCATGTCAGAGAAAAAAGTTTTGCCTTGCCGTCATAAGTTAACTATGTTAAACTAAAAGGATTACTGACGCTAATGGAATCTATTACTTAATTAGTACATGCAAAAAAATATTGTGGTTGTTGTATTTGGAAAAAATGTCGGCATTATAGAATATGTGTCATCAAACCTACATAGGGAGTGGTGTCGCTCAAGGCATGTCAGATAAAAAAGTTTTGCCTTGCCGTCATAAGTTAATTATGTTTAACTAAAAAGGCTACTGAAGCCATTTGTATGTATTACTAAATTAGTACATGAAACATATAAGGTGGTTGGTAGCATTCGAAAAATGTCGTTATTATAGAATATGTGTCATAAAAACCTACATAAAATGTTTTGTATGGGATAACACTGTGCATTGCCGGCATAAGTAAATTATGTTAAACTAGAAGGACTACTGACGCTTATGGAATCTATTACTCAATTAGTAAATGCATCAATCATAGTTGTTGGTTGCATTTGGAAAAAATGTCGGCATTATAGAAATGTGTCATCAAAACCTACATAGGGAGTGGTGTCGCTCAAGGCATGTCAGATAAATAAGTTTGCCTTGCCGTCATAAGTTAATTATGTTAAACTAAACAGATACTGATGCCATTGGAATCTATTACTTAATTAGTACATGAATCAGACATATAGTGTGGTTGCATTCGCAAAAAAATGTCGACATAATAGAATATGTGTCATAAAACCTATATAAAAATTTTCTATATGGCATAACACTGTGTGGTTTTGCCTTGCCGGCATAAGTCAATTATGTTAAACTAAAAGGATTACTGACGCTAATGGAATCTATTACTCAATTAGTACAAGAATCAAACATAGTTGTTGGTTGCATTTGGAAAAAATGTCGGCATTATAGAATATGTGTCATCAACCTACATAGGGGAGTGGTGTCGCTCAAGGCATGTCAGATAAAAAAGTTTTGCCTTGCCGTCATAAGTTAATTATTTTAAACTAAAAGAATTACTGACGCTAATGGAATCTATTACTTAATTAGTACATGCATCAAATATAGTGGTTGGTTGTATTTCTGAAAAAATGTCGGCATTATAGAATATGTGTCATCAAACCTACATAGGGAGTGGTGTCGCTCAAGGCATGTCAGATAAAAAGTTTTGCCTTTGCCGCCATAAGGTTAATTATGTTTACTAAAAAGATTACTGAAGCCATTAGAATCTATTACTTAATAGTACATGAAACAAAATAAGGTGGTTGGTAGCATTCGGAAAAAATGTCGACATTATAGAATATGTGTCATAAATCCAATATAAAAAGTTTCAATACGGCATAACACAGTGTGATTTGGCCTTGCCGGCATAAGTCAATTATGTTAAACTAAAAAGATTACTCACGCTAATGGAATCTATCTCTTGAATAGACATGAAACAAATATAGTGTTAAACTAAAAGAATTACTGACGCAATGTAAATCTATTACTTATTAGTACATGCAACAAATATAGTGGTTGGTTGCATTGGAAAAAATGTCGGCATTATAGAATATGTGTCATCAAACCTACATAGGCAGTGGTGTCGCTCAAGGCATGTCATATAAAAAAGTTTTGCCTTGCCGTCATAAGTAAATTATGTTAAACTAATAGGATTACTGACGCTAATGGAATCTATTACTTAAATAGTACATGCAACAAATATAGTGATTGGTTGCATTGGAAAAAAAGTCGGCATTATAGAATATGTGTCATCAAACCTACATAGGGAGTGGTGTCGCTCAAGGCATGTCAGATAAAAAAGTTTTGCCTTTGCCGTCATAAGTTATTATGTTTAACTAAAAAGATAACTGAAACCATTTGTATGTATTACTAAATTAGTACATCAAACAAATAAGGTGGTTGGTAGCATTCGAAGAATGTCGACATTATAGAATATGTGTCATAAAAACCTATATAAAATGTTTCTATATGGCATAAACACTGTGCCTTGCCGGCATAAGTAAATTATGTTAAACTAAAAGGATTACTGACGCTAAGGGAATCTATTACTCAATTAGTAATGCATCAAACATAGTTGTTGGTTGCATTTGAAAAAATATCGGCATTATAGAATATGTGTCATCAAACCTACATCGGGAGTGGTGTCGCTCAAGGCATGTCAGATAAAAAAGTTTTGCCTTGCCGTCATGAGTTAATTATGTTTAACTAAAAAGATTACTGAACTAATAGGATGTATTACTAAATTAGTACATGAAACATATAAGGTGGTTGGTTGCATTCAGAAAAAATGTCGACATTATAGAATATGTGTCATCAAACCTACATAGGGAGTGGTGTCGCTCAAGGCATGTCAGATAAAAAAGTTTTGCCTTGCCGTCATAAGTTAATTATGTTAAACTAAAAGGCTTACTGACGCTAATGGAATCTATACTTAATTAGTACATGCAACAAATATAGTGGTTGGTTGTATTTGGAAAAAATGTCGGCATTATAGAATCATCAAACCTAGGGAGTGGTGTCGCTCAAGGCATGTCAGATAAAAAAGTTTTGCCTTTGCCGTCATAAGTTAATTATGTTTAACTAAAAAGATTACTGAAGCCATTAGAATCTATTACTTAATTAGTACATGAAACAAAATAAGGTGGTTGGTAGCATTCGGAAAAAATGTCGACATTATAGAATATGTGTCATAAATCCAATATAAAAAGTTTCAATACTGCATAACACTGTGCCTTGCGGGCATAAGTAAATTATGTTAAACTAGAAGGACTACTGACGCTAATGGAATCTATTACTCAATTAGTAAATGCATCAATCATAGTTGTTGGTTGCATTTGGAAAAAATGTCGGCATTATAGAATATGTGTCATCAAACCTACATAGGGAGTGGTGTCGCTCAAGGCATGTCAGAATAAAAAGTTTTGCCTTGCCGTCATAAGTTAACTATGTTAAACTAAAAGATTACTGAAGCCATTTGTATGTATTACTAAATTAGTACATGAAACATATAAGGTGGTTGGTAGCATTCGAAAAATGTCGTTATTATAGAATATGTGTCATAAAACCTACATAAAATGTTTTTGTATGGCATAACACTGTGCATTGCCGGCATAAGTAAATTATGTTAAACTAGAAGGACTACTGACGCTTATGGAATCTATTACTCAATTAGTAAATGCATCAATCATAGTTGTTGGTTGCATTTGGAAAAAATGTCGGCATTATAGAATATGTGTCATCAAACCTACATAGGGAGTGGTGTCGCTCAAGGCATGTCAGATAAATAAGTTTTGCCTTGCCGTCATAAGTTAATTATGTTAAACTAAACAGATTACTGATGCCATTGGAATCTATTACTTAATTAGTACATGAATCAGACATAGTTGTTGGTTGCATTCGCAAAAAATGTCGACATAATAGAATATGTGTCATAAAACCTATATAAAATTTTCTATATGGCATAACACTGTGTGGTCTTGCCTTGCCGGCTTAAGTCAATTATGTTAAACTAAAGGATTACTGACGCTAATGGAATCTATTACTCAATTAGTACAAGAATCAAACATAGTTGTTGGTTGCATTTGGAAAAAATGTCGGCATTATAGAATCATCAAACCTACATAGGGAGTGGTGTCGCTCAAGGCATGTCAGATAAAAAAGTTTGGCCTTTGCCGTCATAAGTTAATTATGTTTAACTAAAAAGATACTGAAGCCATTAGAATCTATTACTTAATTAGTACATGAAACAAAAAGGTGGTTGGTAGCATTCGGAAAAAATGTCGACATTATAGAATATGTGTCATAAATCCAATATAAAAGTTTCAATACTGCATAACACTGTGCCTTGCGGGCATAAGTAAATTATGTTAAACTAGAAGGACTACTGACGCTAATGGAATCTATTACTCAATTAGTAAATGCATCAATCATAGTTGTTGGTTGCATTTGGAAAAAAATGTCGGCATTATAGAATATGTGTCATCAAACCTACATAGGGAGTGGTGTCGCTCAAGGCATGTCAGATAAAAAAGTTTTGCCTTGCCGTCATAAGTTAACTATGTTAAACTAAAAGATTACTGACGCTAATGGAATCTATTACTTAATTAGTACATGCAACAAATATTGTGGTTGGTTGTATTTGGAAAAAATGTCGGCATTATAGAATATGTGTCATCAAACCTACATAGGGAGTGGTGTCGCTCAAGGCATGTCAGATAAAAAAGTTTTGCCTTTGCCGTCATAAGTTAATTATGTTTAACTAAAAAGGCTACTGAAGCCATTTGTATGTATTACTAAATTAGTACATGAAACATATAAGGTGGTGGTAGCATTCGAAAAATGTCGTTATTATAGAATATGTGTCATAAAACCTACATAAATGTTTTTGTATGGCATAACACTGTGCATTGCCGGCATAAGTAAATTATGTTAAACTAGAAGGACTACTGACGCTTATGGAATCTATTACTCAATTAGTAAATGCATCAATCATAGTTGTTGGTTGCATTTGGAAAAAAATGTCGGCATTATAGAATATGTGTCATCAAACCTACATAGGGAGTGGTGTCGCTCAAGGCATGTCAGATAAATAAGTTTTGCCTTGCCGTCATAAGTTAATTATGTTAAACTAAACAGATTACTGATGCCATTGGAATCTATTATTTAATTAGTACATGAATCAGACATAGTTGTTGGTTGCATTCGCAAAAAATGTCGACAATAGAATATGTGTCATAAAACCTATATAAAAATTTTCTATATGGCATAACACTGTGTGGTCTTGCCTTGCCGGCTTAAGTCAATTATGTTAAACTAAAAGGATTACTGACGCTAATGGAATCTATTACTCAATTAGTACAAGAATCAAACATAGTTGTTGGTTGCATTTGGAAAAAATGTCGGCATTATAGAATATGTGTCATCAAACCTACATAGGGAGTGGTGTCGCTCAAGGCATGTCAGATAAAAAAGTTTGCCTTGCCGTCATAAGTTAATTATGTTAAACTAAAAGGATTACTGACGCTAAGGGAATCTATTACTTAATTAGCACATGCAACAAATATAGTGGTTGGTTGCATTTGGAAAAATGTCGGCATTATAGAATATGTGTCATCAAACCTACATAGGGAGTGGTGTCGCTCAAGGCATGTCAGATAAAAAAGTTTTGCCTTTGCCGTCATAAGTTAATTATGTTTAACTAAAAAGATTACTGAAGCCATTAGAATCTATTACTTAATTAGTACATGAAACAAATAAGGTGGTGGTAGCATTTGGAAAAAATGTCGACATTATAGAATATGTGTCATAAATCCAATATAAAAAGTTTCAATACGGCATAACACAGTGTGGTTTTGTCTTGCCGGCATAAGTCAATTATGTTAAAGTAAAAAGATTACTCACGCTAATGAAATCTATCTCTTGAATAGACATGAAACAAATATAGTGGTTGGTAGCATTTGGAAAAAATGTCGGCATTATAGAATATGTGTCATCAAACCTACATAGGGAGTGGTGTCGCTCAAGGCATGTCAGATAAAAAAGTTTTGCCTTGCCGTCATAAGTTAATTATGTTAAACTAAAAGGATTACTGACGCTAATGGAATCTATTACTTAATTAGCACATGCAACAAATATAGTGGTTGGTTGCATTTGGAAAAAATGTCGGCATTATAGAATATGTGTCATCAAACCTACATAGGGAGTGGTGTCGCTCAAGGCATGTCAGATAAAAAAGTTTTCCCTTGCCGTCATAAGTTAATTATGTTAAACTAAAAGGATTACTGACGCTAAGGGAATCTATTACTTAATTAGCACATGCAACAAATATAGTGGTTGGTTGCATTTGGAAAAATGTCGGCATTATAGAATATGTGTCATCAAACCTACATAGGGCGTGGTGTCGCTCAAGGCATGTCAGATAAAAAAGTTTTGCCTTGCCGTCATAAGTTAATTATGTTAAACTAAAAGGATTACTGACGCTAAGGGAATCTATTACTTAATTAGCACATGCAACAAATATAGTGGTTGGTTGCATTTGGAAAAATGTCGGCATTATAGAATATGTGTCATCAAACCTACATAGGGAGTGGTGTCGCTCAAGGCATGTCAGATAAAAAGTTTTGCCTTGCCGTCATAAGTTAATTATGTTAAACTAAAAGGCTTACTGACGCTAATGGAATCTATTACTTAATTAGTACATGCAACAAATATAGTGGTTGGTTGTATTTGGAAAAAATGTCGGCATTATAGAATATGTGTCATCAAACCTACATAGGGAGTGGTGTCGCTCAAGGCATGTCAGATAAAAAAGTTGCCTTTGCCGTCATAAGTTAATTATGTTTAACTAAAAAGATTACTGAAGCCATTAGAATCTATTACTTAATTAGTACATGAAACAAATAAGGGGTTGGTAGCATTCGAAAAAAATGTCGACATTATAGAATATGTGTCATAAATCCAATATAAAAAGTTTCAATACTGCGTAACACTGTGCCTTGCGGGCATAAGTAAATTATGTTAAACTAGAAGGACTACTGACGCTAATGGAATCTATTACTCAATTAGTAAATGCATCAATCATAGTTGTTGGTTGCATTTGGAAAAAATGTCGGCATTATAGAATATGTGTCATCAAACCTACATAGGGAGTGGTGTCGCTCAAGGCATGTCAGATAAAAAAGTTTTGCCTTGCCGTCATAAGTTAACTATGTTAAACTAAAAGGATTACTGACGCTAATGGAATCTATTACTTAATTAGTACATGCAACAAAATTGTGGTTGGTTGTATTTGGAAAAAATGTCGGCATTATAGAATATGTGTCATCAAAGGGAGGGAGTGGTGTCGCTCAAGGCATGTCAGATAAAAAAGTTTTGCCTTTGCCGTCATAAGTTAATTATGTTAACTAAAAAGGCTACTGAAGCCATTTGTATGTATTACTAAATTAGTACATGAAACATATAAGGTGGTGGTAACATTCGAAAAATGTCGTTTATATAGAATATGTGTCATAAAACCTACATAAAATGTTTTTGAATGGCATAACACTGTGCATTGCCGGCATAAGTAAATTATGTTAAACTAGAAGGACTACTGACGCTTATGGAATCTATTACTCAATTAGTAAATGCATCAATCATAGTTGTTGGTTGCATTTGGAAAAAATGTCGGCATTATAGAATATGTGTCATCAAACCTACATAGGGAGTGGTGTCGCTCAAGGCATGTCAAATAAATAAGTTTTGCCTTGCCGTCATAAGTTAATTATGTTAAACTAAACAGATTACTGATGCCATTGGAATCTATTACTTAATTAGTACATGAATCAGACATAGTGTTGGGTGCATTCGCAAAAAATGTCGACATAATAGAATATGTGTCATAAAACCTATATAAAAATTTTCTATATGGCATAACACTGTGTGGTTTTGCCTTGCCGGCATAAGTCAATTATGTTAAACTAAAAGGATTACTGACGCTAATGGAATCTATTACTCAATTAGTACAAGAATCAAACATAGTTGTTGGTTGCATTTGGAAAAAATGTCGGCATTATAGAATATGTGTCATCAAACCTACATAGGGAGTGGTGTCGCTCAAGACATGTCAGATAAAAAAGTTTTGCCTTGCCGTCATAAGTTAATTATGTTAAACTAAAAGGATTACTGACGCTAATGGAATCTATTACTTAATTAGTACATGCAACAAATATAGTTGTTGATTGTATTTGGAAAAAATGTCGGCATTATAGAATATGTGTCATCAAACCTACATTAGGAGTGGTGTCGCTCAAGGCATGTCAGATAAAAAAGTTTTGCCTTTGGCGTCATAAGTTAATTATGTTTAACTAAAAAGATTACTGAAGCCATTAGAATCTATTACTTAATTAGTACATGAAACAAATAAGGTGGTTGGTAGCTTTTGGAAAAAATGTCGACATTATAGAATATGTGTCATAAATCCAATATAAAAAGTTTCAATACGGCATAACACAGTGTGGTTTTGCCTTGCCGGCATAAGTCAATTATGTTAAAGTAAAAAGATTACTCACGCTAATGAAATCTATCTCTGAATAGACATGAAACAAATATAGTGGTTGGTAGCATTTGGAAAAAATGTCGGCATTATAGAATATGTGTCATCAAACCTACATAGGGAGTGGTGTCGCTCAAGGCATGTCAGATAAAAAAGTTTTGCCTTGCCGTCATAAGTTAATTATGTTAAACTAAAAGGATTACTGACGCTAAGGGAATCTATTACTTAATTAGCACATGCAACAAATATAGTGGTTGGTTGCATTTGAAAATGTCGGCATTATAGAATATGTGTCATCAAACCTACATAGGGAGTGGTGTCGCTCAAGGCATGTCAGATAAAAAACTTCTGCTTTGCCGTCATTAGTTAATTATTCTTAACTAACAAGATTACTGATGCCATTAGAATAATTACCTAATTAGTACATGAAACAATAAGGTGGTTGGTAGCATTCGGAAAAAATGTCGACATTATAGAACATGTGTCATAAAACCAATATAAAAAGTTTCTATACAGCATAACACTGTGTGGTTTGGCCTTGCCGGCATAAGTCAATTATGGTAAACTAAAAAGATTACTCACGCTAATGGAATCTTTATCTTAAATAGACATCAAACAATATAGTGGTGGGTAGCATTGGAAAAAATGTCGGCATTATAGAATATGTGTCATCAAACCTACATAGGGAGTGGTGTCGCTCAAGGCATGTCAAATAAATAAGTTTTGCCTTGCCGTCATAAGTTAATTATGTTAAACTAAACAGATTACTGATGCCATTGGAATCTATTACTTAATTAGTACATGAATCAGACATAGTTGTTGGGTGCATTCGCAAAAAAATGTCGACATAATAGAATATGTGTCATAAAACCTATATAAAAATTTTCTATATGGCATAACACTGTGTGGTTTTGCCTTGCCGGCATAAGTCAATTATGTTAAACTAAAAGGATTACTGACGCTAATGGAATCTATTACTCAATTAGTACAAGAATCAAACATAGTTGTTGGTTGCATTTGGAAAAAATGTCGGCATTATAGAATATGTGTCATCAAACCTACATAGGGAGTGGTGTCGCTCAAGACATGTCAGATAAAAAAGTTTTGCCTTGCCGTCATAAGTTAATTATGTTAAACTAAAAGGATTACTGACGCTAATGGAATCTATTACTTAATTAGTACATGCAACAAATATAGTGTTGATTGTATTTGGAAAAAAATGTCGGCATTATAGAATATGTGTCATCAAACCTACATTAGGAGTGGTGTCGCTCAAGGCATGTCAGATAAAAAAGTTTTGCCTTTGGCGTCATAAGTTAATTATGTTTAACTAAAAAGATTACTGAAGCCATTAGAATCTATTACTTAATTAGTACATGAAACAAATAAGGTGGTTGGTAGCTTTTGGAAAAAATGTCGACATTATAGAATATGTGTCATAAATCCAATATAAAAAGTTTCAATACGGCATAACACAGTGTGGTTTGCCTTGCCGGCATAAGTCAATTATGTTAAAGTAAAAAGATTACTCACGCTAATGAAATCTATCTCTTGAATAGACATGAAACAAATATAGTGGTTGGTAGCATTTGGAAAAAATGTCGGCATTATAGAATATGTGTCATCAAACCTACATAGGGAGTGGTGTCGCTCAAGGCATGTCAGATAAAAAAGTTTTGCCTTGCCGTCATAAGTTAATTATGTTAAACTAAAAGGATTACTGACGCTAAGGGAATCTATTACTTAATTAGCACATGCAACAAATATAGTGGTTGGTTGCATTTGGAAAAATGTCGGCATTATAGAATATGTGTCATCAAACCTACATAGGGAGTGGTGTCGCTCAAGGCATGTCAGATAAAAACTTCTGCTTTGCCGTCATTAGTTAATTATTCTTAACTAACAAGATTACTGATGCCATTAGAATGAATTACCTAATTAGTACATGAAACAAATAAGTGGTTGGTAGCATTCGGAAAAAATGTCGACATTATAGAACATGTGTCATAAAACCAATATAAAAAGTTTCTATACAGCATAACACTGTGTGGTTTGGCCTTGCCGGCATAAGTCAATTATGGTAAACTAAAAGATTACTCACGCTAATGGAATCTTTATCTTAAATAGACATCAAAACAAATATAGTGATGGGTAGCATTTGGAAAAAATGTCGGCATTATAGAATATGTGTCATCAAACCTACATAGGGAGTGGTGTCGCTCAAGGCATGTCAGATAAAAAAATTTTGCCTTTGCCGTCATAAGTTAATTATGTTTAACTAAAAAAAAGATAACTAAAACCATTTGTATGTATTACTAAATTAGTACATGAAACAAATAAGGTGGTTGCCGGTATAAATCCATTATGTTAAACTAAAAAGATTACTGACGCTAATGGAATCTATTACTTAACTAGTACATGAAACAATATAGTGGTTGGTTGCCTTTGTCAAAAATGTCCGCATTATAGAATATGTGTCATCAAACCTACATAGGGAGTGGGGTCGCTCAAGGCATGTCAGATAAAAAAGTTTTGCCTTGCCGTCATAAGTTAATTATGTTAAACTAAAAAGATTACTGATGCCATTAGAATCTATTACTTAATTAGTACATGAATCAGACATAGTTGTTGGTTGCATTCGGAGAAAATGTCGACATTATAGAATATGTGTCATCAACCTACATAGGGAGTGGTGTCGCTCAAGGCATGTCAGATAAAAAAGTTTTGCTTTGCCGTCATAAGTTAATTATGTTAAACTAAAAGGATTACTGACACTAATGGAATCTATTATTCAATTGTACATTAATCAAACATAGTTGTTGGTTGCATTTGGAAAAAATGTCGGCATTATAGAATATGTGTCATCAAACCTACATAGGGAGTGGTGTCGCTTAAGGCATGTCAGATAAAAAATTTTTGCCTTGCCGTCATAAGTTAATTATGTTAAACTAAAAAGATTACTGATGCCATTAGAATCTATTACTTAATTAGTACATCAATCAGACATAGTTGTTGGTTGCATTTGGAAAAAATGTCGGCATTATAGAATATGTGTCATCAAACCTACATAGGGAGTGGTGTCGCTCAAGGCATGTCAGATAAAAAAGTTTTGCCTTTGCCGTCATAAGTTAATTATGTTTAACTAAAAAGGCTACTGAAGCCATTTGTATGTATTACTAAATTAGTACATGAAACATAAGGTGGTTGGTAGCATTCGAAAAATGTCGACATTATAGAATATGTGTCATAAAACCTATATAAAATGTTTCTGTATGGCATAACACTGTGTGGTTTTGCCTTGCCGGCATAAGTAAATTATGTTAAACTAGAAGGACTACTGACGCTAATGGAATCTATTACTCAATTAATAAATGCATCAAACATGGTTGTTGGTTGCATTTGGAAAAAAATGTCGGCATTATAGAATATGTGTCATCAAACCTACATAGGGAGTGGTGTCGCTCAAGGCATGTCAGATAAAAAAGTTTTGCCTTGCCGTCATAAGTTAATTGTGTTAAACTAAAAGAATTACTGACGCTAATGGAATCTATTACTTTATTAGTACATGCAACAAATATAGTGGTTGGTTGCATTTGGAAAAAATGTGGGCATTATAGAATATGTGTCATCAAACCTACATAGGGAGTGGTGTCGCTCAAGGCATGTCAGATAAAAAAGTTTTGCCTTTGCCGTCATAAGTTAATTATTTTTAACTAAAAAGATTACTGATTCCATTAGAATGAATTACTTAATTAGTACATGAAACAAATAAGGTGGTTGGTAGCATTCGGAAAAAATGTCGACATTATAGAATATGTGTCATAAAACCAATATAAAAAGTTTCTATATGGCATAACACTGTGTGGTTTTGCCTTGCCGGCATAAGTAAATTATGTTAAGCTAAAAGGATTACTGACGCTAATGGAATCTATTATTCAATTTGTACATTAATCAAACATAGTTGTTGGTTGCATTTGGAAAATATGTCGGCATTATAGAATATGTGTCATCAAACCTACATAGGGGTGGTGTCGCAATATATAAAATGTTCCTGTATGGCATAACACTGTGCCTTGCCGGCATAAGTAAATTATGTTAAACTAGAAGGATATGTCGGCATTATAGAATATGTGTCATCAAGCCTACATAGGGAGTGGTGTCGCTCAAGGCATGTCAGACAAAAAAGTTTTGCCTTGCCGTCATAAGTTAATTGTGTTAAACTAAAAGAATTACTGACGCTAATGGAATCTATTACTTTATTAGTACATGCAACAAATATAGTGGTTGGTTGCATTTGGAAAAAATGTCGGCATTATAGAATATGTGTCATCAAACCTACATAGGGAGTGGATTCGCTCAAGGCATGTCAGATAAAAAAATTTTGCCTTTGCCTTCATAAGTTAATTATGTTTAACTAAAAAGATAACTAAAATCATTTGTATGTATTACTAAATTAGTACATGAAACAAATAAGGTGGTTGCCGGTATAAATCCATTATGTTAAATTAAAAAGATTACTGACGCTAATGGAATCTATTACTTAACTAGTACATGAAACAAATATAGTGGTTGGTTGCCTTTGGAAAAAATGTCCGCATTATAGAATATGTGTCATCAAACCTACATAGGGAGGGGGTCGCTCAAGGCATGTCAGATAAAAAAGTTTTGCCTTGCCGTCATAAGTTAATTATGTTAAACTAAAAAGATTACTGATGCCATTCGAATCTATTACTTAATTAGTACATCAATCAGACATAGTTGTTGGTTGCATTCGGAAAAAATGTCGACATTATAGAATATGTGTCATAAAACCTATATAAAAAGTTTCTATAGGCATAACACTGTGTGGTTTTGCCTTGCCGGAATAAGTAAATTATGTTAAACTAAAAAGATTACTCACGCTAATGGAATCTATATCTTAAATAGACATCAAACAATATAGTGGTTGGTAGCATTTGGAAAAAATGTCGGCATTATAGAATATGTGTCATCAAACCTACATAGGGAGTGGTGTCGCTCAAGGCATGTCAGATAAAAAAATTTTGCCTTTGCCGTCATAAGTTAATTATGTTTAACTAAAAGATAACTAAAACCATTTGTATGTATTACTAAATTAGTACATGAAACAAATAAGGTGGTTGCCGGTATAAATCCATTATGTTAAACTAAAAAGATTACTGACGCTAATGGAATCTATTACTTAACTAGTACATGAAACAAATATAGTGGTTGGTTGCCTTTGGAAAAAATGTCCGCATTATAGAATATGTGTCATCAAACCTACATAGGGAGTGGGGTCGCTCAAGGCATGTCAGATAAAAAAGTATTGCCTTGCCGTCATAAGTTAATTATGTTAAACTAAAAAGATTACTGATGCCATTAGAATCTATTACTTAATTAGTACATCAATCAGACATAGTTGTTGGTTGCATTCGGACAAAATGTCGACATTATAGAATATGTGTCATAAAACCTATATAAAAGTTTCTATATGGCATAACACTGTGTGGTTTTGCCTTGCCGGCATAAGTAAATTATGTTAAACTAAAAGGATTACTGACGCTAATGGAATCTATTATTCAATTAGTACATGAATCAAACATAGTTGTTGGTTGCATTTGGAAAAAATGTCGGCATTATAGAATATGTGTCATCAAACCTACATAGGGAGTGGTGTCGCTTAAGGCATGTCAGATAAAAAAGTTTTGCCTTGCCGTCATAAGTTAATTGTGTTAAACTAAAAGAATTACTGACGCTAATGGAATCTATTACTTTATTAGTACATGCAACAAATATAGTGG
This sequence comes from Drosophila americana, assembly GCA_030788265.1. Classification (NCBI taxonomy): domain Eukaryota; kingdom Metazoa; phylum Arthropoda; class Insecta; order Diptera; family Drosophilidae; genus Drosophila; species Drosophila americana. Next base: position 55,788 of record JAURSC010000171.1, on the reverse strand, counting down.
TTGGTTGCATTTGGAAAAAAAATGTCGGCATTATAGAATATGTGTCATCAAACCTACATAGGGAGTGGTGTCGCTCAAGGCATGTCAGATAAAAAAGTTTTGCCTTTGCCGTCATAAGTTAATATTTTTAACTAAAAAGATTACTGATGCCATTAGAATGAATTACTTAATTAGTACATGAAACAAATAAGGTGGTTGGTAGCATTCGGAAAAAATGTCGACATTATAGAATATGTGTCTTAAAACCAATATAAAAAGTTTCTATATGGCATAACACTGTGTGGTTTTGCCTTGCCGGCATAAGTAAATTATGTTAAGCTAAAAGGATTACTGACGCTAATGGAATCTATTATTCAATTTGTACATTAATCTAACATAGTTGTTGGTTGCATTTGGAAAATATGTCGGCATTATAGAATATGTGTCATCAAACCTACATAGGGAGTGGTGTCGCAATATATAAAATGTTCCTGTATGGCATAACACTGTGCCTTGCCGGCATAAGTAAATTATGTTAAACTAGAAGGATTACTGACGCTAATGGAATCTATTATTCAATTTGTACATTAACCAAACATAGTTGTTGGTTGCATTTGGAAAATATGTCGGCATTATAGAATATGTGTCATCAAACCTACATAGGGAGTGATGTCGCTCAAGGCATGTCAGACAAAAAAGTTTTGCCTTGCCGTCATAAGTTAATTGTGTTAAACTAAAAGAATTACTGACGCTAATGGAATCTACTACTTTATTAGTACATGCAACAAATATAGTGGTTGGTTGCATTTGGAAAAAATGTCGGCATTATAGAATATGTGTCATCAAACCTACATAGGGAGTGGTGTCGCTCAAGGCATGTCAGATAAAAAGTTTGCCTTGCCGTCATAAGTTAATTATGTTAAACTAAAAAGATTACTGATGCCATTGGAATCTATTACTTAATTAGTACATGAATCAGACATAGTTGTTGGTTGCATTCGGAAATAATGTCGACATTATAGAATATGTGTCATAAAACCTATAAAAAGTTTCTATATGGCATAACACTGTGTGGTTTTGCCTTGCCGGCATAAGTCAATTATGTTAAACTAAAAGAATTACTGACGGTAATAGAATCTATTACTCAATTAGTACATGAATCAAACATAGTTGTTGGTTGCATTTGGAAAAAATGTCGGCATTATAGAATATGTGTCATCAAACCTACATAGGGAGTGGTGTCGCTTAAGGCATGTCAGATAAAAAAGTTTTGCCTTGCCGTCATAAGTTAATTATGTTAAACTAAAAAGATAACTGATGCCATTAGAATCTATTACTTAATTAGTACATGAATCAGACATAGTTGTTGGTTGCATTCGGAGAAAATGTCGGCATTATAGAATATGTGTCATCAAACCTACATAGGGAGTGGTGTCGCTCAAGGCATGTCAGATAAAAAAGTTTTGCCTTTGCCGTCATAAGTTAAATATGTTTAATCAAAAAGATTACTGAAGCCATTTGTATGTATTACTAAATTAGTACATGAAACATATAAGGTGGTTGGTAGCATTCGAAAAATGTCGACATTATAGAATATGTGTCATAAAACTATATAAAATGTTTCTGTATGGCATAACACTGTGTGGTTTTGCCTTGCCGGCATAAGTAAATTATGTTAAACTAGAAGGACTACTGACGCTAATGGAATCTATTACTCAATTAAAATGCATCAAACATGGTTGTTGGTTGCATTTGGAAAAAATGTCGGCATTATAGAATATGTGTCATCAAACCTACATAGGGAGTGGTGTCGCTCAAGGCATGTCAGATAAAAAAGTTTTGCCTTGCCGTCATAAGTTAATGTGTTAAACTAAAAGAATTACTGACGCTAATGGAATCTATTACTTTATTAGTATATGCAACAAATATAGTGGTTGGTTGCATTTGGAAAAAATGTCGGCATTATAGAATATGTGTCATCAAACCTACATAGGGAGTGGTGTCGCTCAAGGCATGTCAGATAAAAAAGTTTTGCCTTTGCCGTCATAAGTTAATTATTTTAACTAAAAAGATTACTGATGCCATTAGAATGAATTACTTAATTAGTAAATGAAACAAATAAGGTGGTTGGTAGCATTCGGAAAAATGTCGACATTATAGAATATGTGTCATAAAACCAATATAAAAAGTTTCTATATGGCATAACACTGTGTGGTTTTGCCTTGCCGGCATAAGTAAATTATGTTAAGCTAAAAGGATTACTGACGCTAATGGAATCTATTATTCAATTTGTACATTAATCAAACATAGTTGTTGGTTGCATTTGGAAAATATGTCGGCATTATAGAATATGTGTCATCAAACCTACATAGGGAGTGGTGTCGCTCAAGGCATGTCAGACAAAAAAGTTTTGCCTTGCCGTCATAAGTTATTGTGTTAAACTAAAAGAATTACTGACGCTAATGGAATCTACTACTTTATTAGTACATGCAACAAATATAGTGGTTGGTTGCATTTGGAAAAAATGTCGGCATTATAGAGTATGTGTCATCAAACCTACATAGGGAGTGGTGTCGCTCAAGGCATGTCAGATAAAAAAGTTTTGCCTTGCCGTCATAAGTTAATTATGTTAAACTAAAAAGATTACTGATGCCATTGGAATCTATTACTTAATTAGTACATGAATCAGACATAGTTGTTGGTTGCATTCGGAAAAAATGTCGACATTATAGAATATGTGTCATAAAACCTATATAAAAGTTTCTATATGGCATAACACTGTGTGGTTTTGCCTTGCCGGCATAAGTCAATTATGTTAAACTAAAAGAATTACTGACGCTAATAGAATCTATTACTCAATTAGTACAAGAATCAAACATAGTTGTTGGTTGCATTTGGAAAAAAAATGTCGGCATTATAGAATATGTGTCATCAAACCTACATAGGGAGTGGTGTCGCTCAAGGCATGTCAGATAAAAAAGTTTTGCCCTGCCGTCATAAGTTAATTATGTTAAACTAAAAGGATTACTGACGCTAATGGAATCTATTACTTAATTAGTACATGCAACAAATATAGTGGTTGGTTGTATTTGGAAAAAGTGTCGGCATTATAGAATATGTGTCATCAAACCTACATAGGGAGTGGTGTCACTCAAGGCATGTCAGATAAAAAAGTTTTGCCTTTGCCGTCATAAGTTAATTATTTTAACTAAAAAGATTACTGAAGCCATTAGAATCTATTACTTAATTAGTACATGAAACAAATAAGGTGGTTGGTAGCATTCGGAAAAAATGTCGACATTATAGAATATGTGTCATAAATCCAATATAAAAAGTTTCAATACGGCATAACACAGGTGGTTTTGCCTTGCCGGCATAAGTCAATTATGTTAAACTAAAAGATTACTCACGCTGATGAAATCTATATCTTAAATAGACATGAAACATTATAGAATATGTGTCATCTAACCTACATAGGGAGTGGTGTCGCTTTTGCCTTTGCCATCATAAGTTAATTATGTTTAACTAACAAGATAACTGAAACCATTTGTATGTATTACTAAATTAGTACATGAAACATATAAGGTGGTTGCCGGTATAAATCCATTATGTTAAACTAAAAAGATTACTGACGCTAATGGAATCTATTACTTAACTAGTACATGAAACAAATATAGTGGTTGGTTGCCTTTGGAAAAATGTCGGCATTATAGAATATGTGTCATCAAACCTACATAGGGAGTGGGGTCGCTCAAGGCATGTCAGATAAAAAAGTTTTGCCTTGCCGTCATAAGTTAATTATGTTAAACTAAAAAGATTACTGATGCCATTAGAATCTATTACTTAATTAATACATGAATCAGACATAGTTGTTGGTTGCATTCGGAAAAAATGTCGACATTATAGAATATGTGTCATAAAACCTATATAAAATGTTTCTATATGGCATAACACTGTGTGGTTTTGCCTTGCCGGCATAAGTAAATTATGTTAAACTAAAAGGATTACTGACGCTAATGGAATCTATTATTCAATTAGTACATGAATCAAACATAGTTGTTGGTTGCATTTGGAAAAAATGTCGGCATTATAGAATATGTGTCATCAAACCTACATAGGGAGTGGTGTCGCTCAAGGCATGTCAGATAAAAATGTTTTGCTTTGCCGTCATAAGTTAATTATTTTTAACTAAAAAGATTACTGATGCCATTAGAATGAATTACTTAATTAGTACATGAAACAAATAAGGTGGTTGGTAGCATTCGGAAAAAATGTCGACATTATAGAATATGTGTCATAAAACCTATATAAAATGTTCCTGTATGGCATAACACTGTGCCTTGCCGTATAAGTAAATTATGTTAAACTAGAAGGACTACTGACGCTAATGGAATCTATTACTCAATTAGTAAATGCATCAATCATAGTTGTTATATAGAATATGTGTCATAAAACCTATATAAAATGTTTCTGTATGGCATAACACTGTGTCTTGCCGGCATAAGTAAATTATGTTAAACTAGAAGGACTACTGACGCTAATGGAATCTATTACTCAATTAGTAAATGCATCAATCATAGTTGTTGGTTGCATTTGGAAAAAATGTCGGCATTATAGAATATGTGTCATCAAACCTACATAGGGAGTGGTGTCGCTCAAGGCATGTCAGATAAAAAAGTTTTGCCTTGCCGTCATAAGTTAATTATGTTAAACTAAAAAGATTAGTGATGCCATTGGAATCTATTACTTATTAGTACATGAATCAGACATAGTTGTTGGTTGCATTCGGAAAAAATGTCGACATTATAGAATATGTGTCATAAAACCTATATAAAATGTTTCTGTATGGCATAACACTGTCTGGTTTTGCCTTGCCGGCATAAGTCAATTATGTTAAACTAAAAGGATTACTGACGCTAATAGAATCTATTACTCAATTAGTACAAGAATCAACATAGTTGTTGGTTGCATTTGGAAAAAATGTCGGCATTATAGAATATATACAATTTAATGGTTGTCCACGAAGGATAGTATTAAATCAATAAAAAAAAAAAGGGAAAACAAAAAAAAAAAAAAAAAATTATAGAATATGTGTCATCAAACCTACATAGGGAGTGGTGTCGCTCAAGGCATGTCAGATAAAAAAGTTTTGCCTTGCCGTCATAAGTTAATTGTGCTAAACTAAAGAATTACTGACGCTAATGGAATCTATTACTTTATTAGTACATGCAACATATAAGGGTTTGTTGCATTTGGAAAAAATGTCGGCATTATAGAATATGTGTCATCAAACCTACATGGGGAGTGGTGTCGCTCAAGGCATGTCAGATAAAAAAGTTTTGCCTTTGCCGTCATAAGTTAACTATGTTTAACTAACAAGACTACTGAAGCCATTTGTATGTATTACTAAATTAGTACATGAAACATATAAGGTGGTTGGTAGCATTCGAAAAATGTCGTTATTATAGAATATGTGTCATAAAACCTATATAAAATGTTTCTGTATGGCATAACACTGTGCCTTGCCGGCATAAGTAAATTATGTTAAACTAGAAGGACTACTGACGCTAATGGAATCTAATACTCAATTAGTAAATGCATCAATCATAGTTGTTGGTTGCATTTGGAAAAAATGTCGGCATTATAGAATATGTGTCATCAAACCTACATAGGGAGTGGTGTCGCTCAAGGCATGTCAGATAAAAAAGTTTTGCCTTGCCGTCATAAGTTAATTATGTTAAACTAAAAAGATTACCGATGCCATTGGAATCTATTACTTAATAAGTACATGAATCAGACATAGTTGTTGGTTGCATTCGGAAAAATGTCGACATTATAGAATATGTGTCATAAAACCTATATAAATGTTCCTGTATGGCATAACACTGTGCCTTGCCGGCATAAGTAAATTATGTTAAACTAGAAGGACTACTGACGCTAATGGAATCTATTACTCAATTAGTAAATGCATCAATCATAGTTGTTGGTTGCATTTGGAAAAAATGTCGGCATTATAGAATATGTGTCATCAAACCTACATAGGGAGTGGTGTCGCTCAAGGCATGTCAGATAAAAAAGTTTTGCCTTGCCGTCATAAGTTAATTGTGTTAAACTAAAAGAATTACTGACGCTAATGGAATCTATTACTTTATTAGTACATGCAACAAATATAAGGGTTTGTTGCATTTGGAAAAAATGTCGGCATTATAGAATATGTGTCATCAACCTACGTAGGGAGTGGTGTCGCTCAAGGCATGTCAGATAAAAAAGTTTTGCCTTTGCCGTCATAAGCTAATTATGTTAAACTAAAAGGATTACTGACGCTAATGGAATCTATTACTAAATTAGTACATGAAACATATAAGGTGGTTGGTAGCATTCGAAAAATGTCGTTATTGTAGAATATGTGTCATAAAACCTATATAAAATGTTTCTGTATGGCATAACACTGTGCCTTGCCGGCATAAGTAAATTATGTTAAACTAGAAGGACTACTGACGCTAATGACGCTATTACTCAATTAGTAAATGCATCAATCATAGTTGTTGGTTGCATTTGGAAAAAATGTCGGCATTATAGAATATGTGTCATCAAACCTACATAGGGAGTGGTGTCGCTCAAGGCATGTCAGATAAAAAAGTTTTGCCTTGCCGTCATAAGTTAATTATGTTAAACTAAAAAGATTACCGATGCCATTGGAATCTATTACTTAATTAGTACATGAATCAGACATGGTTGTTGGTTGCATTCGGAAAAAATGTCGACATTATAGAATATGTGTCATAAAACCTATATAAAAAGTTTCTATATGGCATAACACTGTGTGGTGTTGCCTTGCCGGCATAAGTCAATTATTTTAAACTAAAGGATTACTGACGCTAATAGAATCTATTACTCAATTAGTACAAGAATCAAACATAGTTGTTGGTTGCATTTGGAAAAAATGTCGGCATTATAGAATATGTGTCATCAAACCTACATAGGGAGTGGTGTCGCTCAAGGCATGTCAGATAAAAAAGATTTGCCTTGCCGTCATAAGTTAATTATGTTAAACTAAAAGGATTACTGACGCTAATGGAATCTATTACTTAATTAGTACATGCAACAAATATAGTGGTTGGTTACCTTTGGAAAAAATGTCGGCATTATAGAATATGTGTCATCAAACCTATATAGGGAGTGGTGTCGCTCAAGGCATGTCAGATAAAAAAGTTTTGCCTTTGCAGTCATAAGTTAATTATGTTTAACTAAAAGATTACTGAAGCCATTAGAATCTATTACTTAATTAGTACATGAAACAAATAAGGTGGTTGGTAGTATTCGGAAAAAATGTCGACATTATAGAATATGTGTCATAAATCCAATATAAAAAGTTTCAATACGGCATAACACAGTGTGGTTTTGCCTTGCCGGCATAAGTCAATTATGTTAAACTAAAAAGATTACTGACGCTAATGGAATCTATTACTTAACTAGTACATGAAACAAATATAGTGGTTGGTTGCCTTTGGAAAAAATGTCGGCATTATAGAATATGTGTCATCAAACCTACATAGGGAGTGGGGTCGCTCAAGGCATGTCAGATAAAAAAGTTTTGCCTTGCCGTCATAAGTTAATTATGTTAAACTTAAAAGATTACTGATGCCATTAGAATCTATTACTTAATTAGTACATGAATCAGACATAGTTGTTGGTAGCATTCGGAAAAATGTCGACATTATAAAATATGTGTCATAAAACCTATATAAAAAGTTTCTATATGGCATAACACTGTGTGGTTTTGCCTTGCCGGCATAAGTAAATTATGTTAAACTAAAAGGATTACTGACGCTAATGGAATCTATTATTCAATTAGTACATGAATCAAACATAGTTGTTGGTTGCATTTGGAAAAAATGTCGGCATTATAGAATATGTGTCATCAAACCTACATAGGGAGTGGTGTCGCTCAAGGCATGTCAGATAAAAAAGTTTTGCCTTGCCGTCATAAGTTAATTATGTTAAACTAAAAAGATTACTTATGCCATTAGAATCTATTACTTAATTAGTACATGAATCAGACATAGTTGTTGGTTGCATTCGGAAAAAATGTCGACATTATAGAATATGTGTCATAAAACCTATATAAAAAGTTTCTATATGGCATAACACTGTGTTGTTTTGCCTTGCCGGCATAAGTAAATTATGTTAAACTAAAAGGATTACTGACGCTAATGGAATATTATTCAATTAGTACATGAATCAAACATAGCTGTTGGTTGCATTTGGAAAAAATGTCGGCATTATAGATTATGTGTCATCAAACCTACATAGGGAGTGGTGTCGCTCAAGGCATGTCAGATAAAAAGTTTTGCCTTTGCCGTCATAAGTTAAATATGTTTAACTAAAAAGATTACTGAAGCCATATGTATGTATTACTAAATTAGTACATGAAACATATAAGGTGGTTGGTAGCATTCGAAAAATGTCGACATTATAGAATATGTGTCATAAAACCTATATAAAATGTTTCTGTATGGCATAACACTGTGTGGTTTTGCCTTGCCGGCATAAGTAAATTATGTTAAATTAGAAGGACTACTGACGCTAATGGAATCTATTACTCAATTAATAAATGCATCAAACATGGTTGTTGGTTGCATTTGGAAAAAATGTCGGCATTATAGAATATGTGTCATCAAACCGACATAGGGAGTGGTGTCGCTCAAGGCATGTCAGATAAAAAAGTTTTGCCTTGCCGTCATAAGTTAATTGTGTTAAACGAAAAGAATTACTGACGCTATTGGAATCTATTACTTTATTAGTACATGCAATAAATATTGTGGTTGGTTGCATTTGAAAAAATGTCGGCATTATAGAATATGTGTCATCAAACCTACATAGGGAGTGGTGTCGCTCAAGGCATGTCAGATAAAAAAGTTTTGCCTTTGCCGTCATAAGTTAATTATGTTTAACTAAAAAGATTACTGAAGCCATTAGAATCTATTACTTAATTAGTACATGAAACAAATAAGGTGGTTGGTAGTATTCGGAAAAAATTTCGACATTATAGAATATGTGTCATAAATCCAATATAAAAAGTTTCAATACGGCATAACACAGTGTGGTTTTGCCTTGCCGGCATAAGTCAATTATGTTAAACTAAAAAGATTACTGACGCTAATGGAATCTATTACTTAACTAGTACATGAAACAAATATAGTGGTTGGTTGCCTTTGGAAAAAATGTCGTCATTATAGAATATGTGACATCAAACCTACATAGGGAGTGGGGTCGCTCAAGGCATGTCAGATAAAAAAGTTTTGCCTTGCCGTCATAAGTTAATTATGTTAAACTTAAAAGATTACTGATGCCATTAGAATCTATTACTTAATTAGTACATGAATCAGACATAGTTGTTGGTAGCATTCGGAAAAAATGTCGACATTATAGAATATGTGTCATAAAACCTATATAAAAAGTTTCTATATGGCATAACACTGTGTTGTTTTGCCTTGCCGGCATAAGTAAATTATGTTAAACTAAAAGGATTACTGACGCTAATGGAATATATTATTCAATTAGTACATGAATCAAACATAGTTGTTGGTTGCATTTGGAAAAAATGTCGGCATTATAGATTATGTGTCATCAAACCTACATAGGGAGTGGTGTCGCTCAAGGCATGTCAGATAAAAAGTTTGCCTTTGCCGTCATAAGTTAATATGTTTAACTAAAAAGATTACTGAAGCCATATGTATGTATTACTAAATTAGTACATGAAACATATAAGGTGGTTGGTAGCATTCGAAAAATGTCGACATTATAGAATATGTGTCATAAAACCTATATAAAATGTTTCTGTATGGCATAACACTGTGTGGTTTTGCCTTGCCGGCATAAGTAAATTATGTTAAACTAGAAGGACTACTGACGCTAATGGAATCTATTACTCAATTAATAAATGCATCAAACATGGTTGTTGGTTGCATTTGGAAAAATGTCGGCATTATAGAATATGTGTCATCAAACCTACATAGGGAGTGGTGTCGCTCAAGGCATGTCAGATAAAAAGTTTTGCCTTGCCGTCATAAGTTAATTGTGTTAAACTAAAAGAATTACTGACGCTAATGGAATCTATTACTTTATTAGTACATGCAACAAATATTGTGGTTGGTTGCATTTGGAAAAAATGTCGGCATTATAGAATATGTGTCATCAAACCTACATAGGGAGTGGTGTCGCTCCAAGGCATGTCAGATAAAAAAGTTTTGCATTGCCGTCATAAGTTAATTATTTTTAACTAAAAAGATTACTGATGCCATTAGAATGAATTACTTAATTAGTACATGAAACAAATAAGGTGGTTGGTAGCATTCGGAAAAAATGTCGACATTATAGAATATGTGTCATAAAACCAATATAAAAAGTTTCTATACGGCATACCACTGTGCGGTTTTGCCTTGCCGGCATAAGTCAATTATTTTAAACTAAAAAGATTACTGACGGTAATGGATTCTATCTCTTAAATAGTACATGAAATAAATATAGTGGTTGGTTGCATTTGGAAAATATGTCGGCATTATAGAATATGTGTCATCAAACCTACATAGGGAGTGGTGTCGCTCAAGGCATGTCAGATAAAAAGTTTTGCCTTGCCGTCATGAGTCAATTATGTTTAACTAAAAAGATTACTGAAGCCATTTGTATGTATTACTAAATTAGTACATGAAACATATAAGGTGGTTGGTAGCATTCGAAAAATGTCGTTATTATAGAATATGTGTCATAAAACCTATATAAAATGTTTCTGTATGGCATAACACTGTGCGGTTTTGCCTTGCCGGCATAAGTCAATTATTTTAAACTAAAAAGATTACTGACGGTAATGGATTCTATCTCTTAAATAGTACATGAAATAAATATAGTGGTTGGTTGCATTTGGAAAATATGTCGGCATTATAGAATATGTGTCATCAAACCGACATAGGGAGTGGTGTCTCTCAAGACATGTCAGATAAAAAAGTTTTGCCTTGCCGTCATAAGTTAATTATGTTAAACTAAAAGGATTACTGACGCTAATGGTATCTATTACTTAATTAGTACATCCAACAAATATAGTGGTTGGTTGCATTTGGAAAAATGTCGACATTATAGAATATGTGTCATCAAACCGACATAGGGAGTGTTGTCGCTCAAGGCATGTCAGATAAAAAGTTTTGCCTTGCCGTCATGAGTCAATTATGTTTATCTAAAAAGATTACTGAAACTAATAGAATGTAATACTAAATTAGAACATGAAACAAATAGGGTGGTTGGTAGCATTCGGAAAAAATGTCGACATTATAGAATATGTGTCATACAACCAATATAAAAAGTTTCTATATGGCATAACACTGTTTGGTTTTGCCTTGCCGGCATAAGTCAATTATGTTAAACTAAAAGGATTACTGACGCTAATGGAATCTATTACTCAATTTGTACATTAATCAAACATAGTTGTTGGTTGCATTTGGAAAATATGTCGGCATTATAGAATATGTGTCATCAAACCTACATAGGGAGTGGTGTCGCTCAAGGCATGTCAGATAAAAAAGTTTTGCCTTGCCGTCATGAGTCAATTATGTTTAACTGAAAAGATTACTGAAACTAATAGAATGTATTACTAAATTAGACATGAAACAAATAAGGTGGTTGGTAGCATTCGGAAAAATGTCGACATTATAGAATATGTGTCATAAAACCTATATAAAATGTTCCTGTATGGCATAACACTGTGCCTTGCCGGCATAAGTAAATTATGTTAAACTAGAAGGACTTCTGACGCTAATGGAATCTATTACTCAATTAGTAAATGCATCAATCATAGTTGTTGGTTGCATATGGAAAAAATGTCGGCATTATAGAATATGTGTCATCAAACCTACATAGGGAGTGGTGTCGCTCAAGGCATGTCAGATAAAAAAGTTTTGCCTTTGCCGTCATAAGCTAATTATGTTAAACTAAAAGGATTACTGACGCTAATGGAATCTATTACTAAATTAGTACATGAAACATATAAGGTGGTTGGTAGCATTCGAAAAATGTCGTTATTGTAGAATATGTGTTATAAAACCTATATAAAATGTTTCTGTATGGCATAACACTGTGCCTTGCCGGCATAAGTAAATTATGTTAAACTAGAAGGACTACTGACGCTAATGACGCTATTACTCAATTAGTAAATGCATCAATCATAGTTGTTGGTTGCATTTGGAAAAAATGTCGGCATTATAGAATATGTGTCATCAAACCTACGTAGGGAGTGGTGTCGCTCAAGGCATGTCAGATAAAAAAGTTTTGCCTTTGCCGTCATAAGCTAATTATGTTAAACTAAAAGGATTACTGACGCTAATGGAATCTATTACTAAATTAGTACATGAAACATATAAGGTGGTTGGTAGCATTCGAAAAATGTCGTTATTGTAGAATATGTGTTATAAAACCTATATAAAATGTTTCTGTATGGCATAACACTGTGCCTTGGCGGCATAAGTAAATTATGTTAAACTAGAAGGACTACTGACGCTAATGACGCTATTACTCAATTAGTAAATGCATCAATCATAGTTGTTGGTTGCATTTGGAAAAAATGTCGGCATTATAGAATATGTGTCATCAAACCTACATAGGGAGTGGTGTCGCTCAAGGCATGTCAGATAAAAAAGTTTTGGCTTGCCGTCATAAGTTAATTATGTTAATCTAAAAAGATTACTGATGCCATTGGAATCTATTACTTAATTAGTACATGAATCAGACATAGTTGTTGGTTGCATACGAAAAAATGTCGACATTATAGAATATGTGTCATAAAACCTATATAAAAAGTTTCTATATGGCATAACACTGTGTGGTTTTGCCTTGCCGGCATAAGTCAATTATGTTAAACTAAAAGGATTACTGACGCTAATAGAATCTATTACTCAATTAGTACAAGAATCAAACATAGTTGTTGGTTGCATTTGGAAAAAATGTCGGCATTATAGAATATGTGTCATCAAACCTACATAGGGAGTGGTGTCGCTCAAGGCATGTCAGATAAAAAAGTTTTGCCTTTCCGTCATAAGTTAATTATGTTAAACTAAAAGGATTACTGACGCTAATGGAATCTATTACTTAATTAGCACATGCAACAAATATAGTGGTTGGTTGTATTTGGAAAAAATGTCGGCATTATAGAATATGTGTCATAAAACCTATATAAAATGTTCCTGTATGGCATAACACTGTGCCTTGCCGGCATAAGTAAATTATGTTAAACTAGAAGGACTACTGACGCTAATGGAATCTATTACTCAATTAGTAAATGCATCAATCATAGTTGTTGGTTGCATTTGGAAAAAATGTCGGCATTATAGAATATGTGTCATCAAACCTACATAGGGAGTGGTGTCGCTCAAGGCATGTCAGATAAAAAAGTTTTGCTTTGCCGTCATAAGTTAATTATTTTTAACTAAAAAGATTAGTGATGCCATTAGAATGAATTACTTAATTGGTACATGAAACAAATAAGGTGGTTGGTAGCATTCGGAAAAAATGTCGACATTATAGAATATGTGTCATAAAACCTATATAAAATGTTCCTGTATGGCATAACACTGTGCCTTGCCGGCATAAGTAAATTATGTTAAACTAGAAGGACTACTGACGCTAATGGAATCTATTACTCAATTAGTAAATGCATCAATCATAGTTGTTGGTTGCATTTGGAAAAAATGTCGGCATTATAGAATATGTGTCATCAAACCTACATAGGGAGTGGTGTCGCTCAAGGCATATCAGATAAAAAAGTTTTGCCTTGCCGTCATAAGTTAATTGTGTTAAACTAAAAGAATTACTGACGCTAATGGAATCTATTACTTAATTAGTACATGCAACAAATATAAGGGTTTGTTGCATTTGGAAAAAATGTCGGCATTATAGAATATGTGTCATCAAACCTACATGGGGAGTGGTGTCGCTCAAGGCATGTCAGATAAAAAGTTTTGCCTTTGCCGTCATAAGTTAATTATGTTTAACTAACAAGACTACTGAAGCCATTTGTATGTATTACTAAATTAGTACATGAAACATATAAGGTGGTTGGTAGCATTCGAAAAATGTCGTTATTATAGAATATGTGTCATAAACCTATATAAAATGTTTCTGTATGGCATAACACTGTGCCTTGCCGGCATAAGTAAATTATGTTAAACTAGAAGGACTACTGACGCTAATGGAATCTAATACTCAATTAGTAAATGCATCAATCATAGTTGTTGGTTGCATTTGGAAAAAATGTCGGCATTATAGAATATGTGTCATCAAACCTACATAGGGAGTGGTGTCGCTCAAGGCATGTCAGATAAAAAAGTTTTGCCTTGCCGTCATAAGTTAATTATGTTAAACTAAAAAGATTACCGATGCCATTGGAATCTATTACTTAATTAGTACATGAATCAGACATAGTTGTTGGTTGCATTCGGAAAAAATTTCGACATTATAGAATATGTGTCATAAAACCTATATAAAATGTTCCTGTATGGCATAACACTGTGCCTTGCCGGCATAAGTAAATTATGTTAAACTAGAAGGACTACTGACGCTAATGGAATCTATTACTCAATTAGTAAATGCATCAATCATAGTTGTTGGTTGCATTTGGAAAAAATGTCGGCATTATAGAATATGTGTCATCAAACCTACATAGGGAGTGGTGTCGCTCAAGGCATGTCAGATAAAAAAGTTTTGCCTTGCCGTCATAAGCTAATTATGTTAAACTAAAGGATTACTGACGCTAATGGAATCTATTACTAAATTAGTACATGAAACATATAAGGTGGTTGGTAGCATTCGAAAAATGTCGTTATTGTAGAATATGTGTCATAAAACCTATATAAAATGTTTCTGTATGGCATAACACTGTGCCTTGCCGGCATAAGCAAATTATGTTAAACTAGAAGGACTACTGACGCTAATGACGCTATTACTCAATTAGTAAATGCATCAATCATAGTTGTTGGTTGCATTTGGAAAAAATGTCGGCATTATAGAATATGTGTCATCAAACCTACATAGGGAGTGGTGTCGCTCAAGGCATGTCAGATAAAAAAGTTTTGCCTTGCCGTCATAAGTTAATTATGTTAAACTAAAAAGATTACCGATGCCATTGGAATCTATTACTTAATTAGTACATGCAACAAATATAGTGGTTGGTTACCTTTGGAAAAAATGTCGGCATTATAGAATATGTGTCATCAAACCTACATAGGGAGTGGTGTCGCTCAAGGCATGTCAGATAAAAAAGTTTTGCCTTGCCGTCATGAGTCAATTATGTTTAACTAAAAAGATTACTGAAACTAATAGAATGTATTACTAAATTAGAACATGAAACAAATAAGGTTGTTGGTTGCATTCGGAAAAAATGTCGACATTATAGAATATGTGTCATAAAACCTATATAAAAAGTTTCTATATGGCATAACACTGTGTGGTGTTGCCTTGCCGGCATAAGTCAATTATGTTAAACTAAAAGGATTACTGACGCTAATAGAATCTATTACTCAATTAGTACAAGAATCAAACATAGTTGTTGGTTGCATTTGGAAAAATGTCGGCATTATAGAATATGTGTCATCAAACCTACATAGGGAGTGGTGTCGCTCAAGGCATGTCAGATAAAAAAGATTTGCCTTGCCGTCATAAGTTAATTATGTTAAACTAAAAGGATTACTGACGCTAATGGAATCTATTACTTAATTAGTACATGCAACAAATATAGTGGTTGGTTACCTTTGGAAAAATGTCGGCATTATAGAATATGTGTCATCAAACCTATATAGGAAGTGGTGTCGCTCAAGGCATGTCAGATAAAAAAGTTTTGCCTTTGCCGTCATAACTAAAAAGATTACTGAAGCCATTAGAAAATATTACTTAATTAGTACATGAAACAAATATAGTGTTGGTAGTATTCGGAAAAAATGTCGACATTATAGAATATGTGTCATAAATCCAATATAAAAAGTTTCAATACGGCATAACACAGTGTGGTTTTGCCTTGCCGGCATAAGTCAATTATGTTAAACTAAAAAGATTACTGACGCTAATGGAATCTATTACTTAACTAGTACATGAAACAAATATAGTGGTTGGTTTGCCTTTGGAAAAATGTCGGCATTATAGAATATGTGTCATCAAACCTACGTAGGGAGTGGTGTCGCTCAAGGCATGTCAGATAAAAAAGTTTTGCCTTTGCCGTCATAAGTTAATTATGTTTAACTAAAAGATTACTGAAGCCATTAGAATCTATTACTTAATTAGTACATGAAACAAATAAGGTGGTTGGTAGTATTCGGAAAAAATGTCGACATTATAGAATATGTGTCATAAATCCAATATAAAAGTTTCAATACGGCATAACACAGTGTGGTTTTGCCTTGCCGGCATAAGTCAATTATGTTAAACTAAAAAGATTACTGACGCTAATGGAATCTATTACTTAACTAGTACATGAAACAAATATAGTGGTTGGTTGCCTTTGGAAAAAATGTCGGCATTATAGAATATGTGTCATCAAACCTACATAGGGAGTGGGGTCGCTCAAGGCATGTCAGATAAAAAAGTTTTGCCTTGCCGTCATAAGTTAATTATGTTAAACTTAAAAGATTACTGATGCCATTAGAATCTATTACTTAATTAGTACATGAATCAGACATAGTTGTTGGTAGCATTCGGAAAAAATGTCGACATTATAGAATATGTGTCATAAACCTATATAAAAAGTTTCTATATGGCATAACACTGTGTGGTTTTGCCTTGCCGGCATAAGTAAATTATGTTAAACTAAAAGGATTACTGACGGTAATGGATTCTATCTCTTAAATAGTACATGAAATAAATATAGTGGTTGGTTGCATGTGGAAAATATGTCGGCATTATAGAATATGTGTCATCAAACCTACATAGGGAGTGGTGTCGCTCAAGGCA
This sequence comes from Drosophila americana, assembly GCA_030788265.1. Classification (NCBI taxonomy): domain Eukaryota; kingdom Metazoa; phylum Arthropoda; class Insecta; order Diptera; family Drosophilidae; genus Drosophila; species Drosophila americana. The sequence continues at coordinate 38,826 of JAURSC010000171.1, read as the reverse complement.
TGTCAGATAAAAAAGTTTTGCCTTGTCGTCATGAGTCATTATGTTTAACTAAAAAGATTACTGAAACTAATAGAATGTATTACTAAATTAGAACATGAAACAAATAAGGTTGTTGGTAGCATTCGGAAAAAATGTCGACATTATAGAATATGTGTCATAAAACCTATATAAAATGTTCCTGTATGGCATAACACTGTGCCTTGCCGGCATAAGTAAATTATGTTAAGCTAGAAGGACTACTGACGCTAATGGAATCTATTACTCAATTAGTAAATGCATCAATCATAGTTGTTGGTTGCATTTGGAAAAATGTCGGCATTATAGAATATGTGTCATCAAACCTACATAGGGGGTGCTGTCGCTCAAGGCATGTCAGATAAAAAGTTTTGCTTTGCCGTCATAAGTTAAATATGTTTAATTAAAAGATTACTGAAGCCATATGTATGTATTACTAAATTAGTACATGAAACATATAAGGTGTTGGTAGCATTCGAAAAATGTCGACATTATAGAATATGTGTCATAAAACCTATATAAATGTTTCTGTATGGCATAACACTGTGTGGTTTTGCCTTGCCGGCATAAGTAAATTATGTTAACTAGATGGACTACTGACGCTAATGGAATCTATTACTCAATTAATAAATGCATCAAACATGGTTGTTGGTTGCATTTGGAAAAATGTCGGCATTATAGAATATGTGTCCTCAAACCTACATAGGGAGTGGTGTCGCTCAAGGCAGGTCAGATAAAAAGTTCTGCCTTGCCGTCATAAGTTAATTGTGTTAAACTAAAAGAATTACTGACGCTAATGGAATCTATTACTTTATTAATATATGCAACAAATATAGTGGTTGGTTGCATTTGGAAAAAATGTCGGCATTATAGAATATGTGTCATCAAACCTACATAGGGAGTGGTGTCGCTCAAGGCATGCCAGATAAAAAAGTTTTGCTTTGCCGTCATAAGTAAATTATTTTTAACTAAAAGATTACTGATGCCATTAGAATGAATTACTTAATTAGTACATGAAACAAATAAGGTGGTTGGTAGCATTCGGAGAAAATGTCGACATTATAGAATATGTGTCATAAAACCAATATAAAAAGTTTCTATATGGCATACCACTGTGCGGTTTTGCCTTGCCGCATAAGTCAATTATGTTAAACTAAAAAGATTACTGACGGTAATGGATTCTATCTCTTAAATAGTACATGAAATAAATATAGTGGTTGGTTGCATGTGGAAAATATGTCGGCATTATAGAATATGTGTCATCAAACCTACATAGGGAGTGGTGTCGCTCAAGGCATGTCAGATAAAAAAGTTTTGCCTTGTCGTCATGAGTCAATTATGTTTAACTAAAAAGATTACTGAAACTAATAGAATGTATTACTAAATTAGAACATGAAACAAATAAGGTTGTTGGTAGCATTCGGAAAAATGTCGACATTATAGAATATGTGTCATAAAACCTATATAAAATGTTCCTGTATGGCATAACACTGTGCCTTGCCGGCATAAGTAAATTATGTTAAACTAGAAGGACTACTGACGCTAATGGAATCTATTACTCAATTAGTAAATGCATCAATCATAGTTGTTGGTTGCATTTTGAAAAAATGTCGGCATTATAGAATATGTGTCATCAAACCTACATAGGGAGTGCTGTCGCTCAAGGCATGTCAGATAAAAAAGTTTTGCCTTGCCGTCATAAGTTAATTGTGTTAAACTAAAAGAATTACTGACGCTAATGGAATCTATTACTTTATTAGTACATGCAACAAATATAGTGGTTGGTTGTATTTGGAAAAAATGTCGGCATTATAGAATATGTGTCTTCAAACCTACGTAGGGAGTGGTGTCGCTCAAGGCATGTCAGATAAAAAAGTTTTGCCTTTGCCGTCATAAGTTAATTATGTTAAACTAAAAGGATTACTGACGCTAATGGAATCTATTACTAAATTAGTACATGAAACATATAAGGTGGTTGGTAGCATTCGAAAAATGTCGTTATTGTAGAATATGTGTCATAAAACCTATATAAAATGTTTGTGTATGGCATAACACTGTGCCTTGCCGGCATAAGTAAATTATGTTAAACTAGAAGGACTACTGACGCTAATGACGCTATTACACAATTAGTAAGTGCATCAATCATAGTTGTTGGTTGCATTTGGAAAAAATGTCGGCATTATAGAATATGTGTCATCAAACCTACATAGGGAGTGGTGTCGCTCAAGGCATGTCAGATAAAAAAGTTTTGCCTTGCCGTCATGAGTCAATTATGTTTAACTAAAAATAATTCTGAAACTAAATAATGTATTACTAAATTAGTACATGAAACAAATAAGGTGGTTGGTAGCATTCGAAGAATGTCGACATTATAGAATATGTGTCATCAAACCTACATAGGCAGTGGTGTCGCTCAAGGCATGTCAGATAAAAAAGTTTTGCCTTTGCCGTCATAAGTTAATTATGTTTAACTAAAAAGATTACTGAAGCCATTAGAATCTATTACTTAATTAGTACATGAAACAAATAAGTTGGTTGGTAGCATTCGGAAAAAATGTCGACATTATAGAATATGTGTCATAAATCCAATATAAAAAGTTTCAATATGGCATAACACAGTGTGTTTTTGCCTTGCTGGCATAAGTCAATTATGTTAAACTAAAAAGATTACTGACGCTAATGGAATCTATTACTTAATTAGTACATGAAACAAATATAGTGGTTGATTGCATTCGGAAAAAATTTCGGCATTACAGAATATGTGTCATCAAATCTACATAGGGAGTGGTGTCGCTCAAGGCATGTCAGATAAAAAAGTTTTGCCTTGCCGTCATGAGTCAATTATGTTTAACTAAAATATTACTGAAACTAAATAATGTATTACTAAATTAGTACAAGAAACAAATAAGGTGGTTGGTAGCATTCGAAGAATGTCGACATTATAGAATATGTGTCATCAAACCTACATAGGGAGTGGTGTCGCTCAAGGCATGTCAGATAAAAAAGTTTTGCCTTTGCCGTCATAAGTTAATTATGTTTAACTAGAAAGATTACTGAAGCCATTAGAATCTATTACTTAATTAGTACATGAAACAAATAAGGTGGTTGGTAGCATTCGGAAAAATGTGGACATTATAGAATATGTGTCATAAATCCAATATAAAAAGTTTCAATACGGCATAACACAGTGTGGTTTTGCCTTGCCGGCATAAGTCAATTATGTTAAACTAAAAAGATTACTCACGCTAAGGAAATCTATCTCTTGAATAGACATGAAACAATATAGTGGTTGGTAGCATTTGGAAAAAATGTCGGCATTATAGAATATGTGCCATCAAACCTACATAGGGAGTGGTGTCGCTCAAGGCATGTCAGATAAAAAAGTTTTGCCTTTGCCGTCATAAGTTAATTATGTTTAACTAAAAAGATAACTGAAACCATTTGTATGTATTACTAAATTAGTACATGAAACAAATAAGGTGGTTGCCGGTATAAATCCATTATGTTAAAATAAAAGATTACTGACGCTAATGGAACCTATTACTTAACTAGTACATGAAACAATATAGTGGTTGGTTGCCTTTGGAAAAAATGTCGGCATTATAGAATATGTGTCATCAAACCTACATAGGGAGTGGGGTCGCTCAAGGCATGTCAGATAAAAAGTTTTGCCCTGCCGTCATAAGTTAATTATGTTAAACTAAAAAGATTACTGATGCCATTAGAATCTATTACTAAATTAGTACATGAATCAGACATAGTTGTTGGTTGCATTCGGAGAAATGTCGACATTATAGAATATGTGTCATAAAACCTATATAAAACGTTTCTATATGGCATAACACTGTGTGGTTTTGCCTTGCCGGCATAAGTAAATTATGTTAAGCTAAAAGGATTACTGACGCTAATGGAATCTATTATTCAATTTGTACATTAATCAAACATAGTTGTTGGTTGCATTTGGAAAAAATGTCGGCATTATAGAATATGTGTCATCAAACCTACATAGGGAGTGGTGTCGCAATATATAAAATGTTCCTGTATGGCATAACACTGTGCCTTGCCGGCATAAGTAAATTATGTTAAACTAGAAGGATTACTGACGCTAATGGAATCTATTATTCAATTTGTACATTAATCAAACATAGTTGTTGGTTGCATTTGGGAAAAATGTCGGCATTATAGATAATGTGTCATAAAACCTACATAGGGAGTGGTGTCGCTCAAGGCATGTCAGATAAAAAAGTTTTGCCTTGCCGTCATAAGTTAATTGTGTTAAACTAAAAGAATTACTGACGCTAATGGAATCTATTACTTTATTAGTACATGCAACAAATATAGTGGTTGGTTGCATTTGGAAAAAATGTCGGCATTATAGAATATGTGTCATCAAACCTACATAGGGAGTGGTGTCGCTCAAGGCATGTCAGATAAAAAAGTTTTGCCTTTGCCGTCATAAGTTATTATGTTTAACTAAAAAGATAACTGAAACCATTTGTATGTATTACTAAATTAGTACCTGAAACAAATAGGTGGTTGCCGGTATAAATCCATTATGTAAACTAAAAAGATTACTGACGCTAATGGAATCTATTACTTAACTAGTACATGAAACAAATATAGTGGTTGGTTGCCTTTGGAAAAAATGTCGGCATTATAGAATATGTGTCATCAAACCTACATAGGGAGTGGGGTCGCTCAAGGCATGTCAGATAAAAAAGTTTTGCCTTGCCGTCATAAGTTAATTATGTTAAACTAAAAAGATTACTGATGCCATTCGAATCTATTACTTAATTAATACATGAATCAGACATAGTTGTTGGTTGCATTCGGAAAAAATGTCGACATTATAGAATATGTGTCATAAACCTATATAAAATGTTTCTATATGGCATAACACTGTGTGGTTTTGCCTTGCCGGCATAAGTAAATTATGTTAAACTAAAAGGATTACTGACGCTAATGGAATCTATTATTCAATTAGTACATGAATCAAACATAGTTGTTGGTTGCATTTGGAAAAATGTCGGCATTATAGAATATGTGTCATCAAACCTACATAGGGAGTGGTGTCGCTCAAGGCATGTCAGATAAAATCTTCTGCTTTGCCGTCATTAGTTAATTATTTTTAACTAAAAAGATTACTGATGCCAATAGAATGAATTACTTAATTAGTACATGAAACAAATAAGTGGTTGGTAGCATTCGGAAAAAATGTCGACATTATAGAATATGTGTCATAAAACCTATATAAAATGTTCCTGTATGGCATAACACTGTGCCTTGCCGGTATAAGTAAATTATGTTAAACTATAAGGACTACTGACGCTAATGGAATCTATTACGCAATTAGTAAATGCATCAATCATAGTTGTTGGTTGCATTTGGAAAAAATGTCGGCATTATAGAATATGTGTCATCAAACCTACATAGGGAGTGGTGTCGCTCAACGCATGTCAGATAAAAAAGTTTTGCCTTTGCCGTCATAAGTTAATTATGTTTAACTAACAAGACTACTGAAGCCATTGTATTATTACTAAATTATACATGAAACATATAAGGTGGTTGGTAGCATTCGAAAAATGTCGTTATTATAGAATATGTGTCATAAAACCTATATAAAATGTTTCTGTATGGCATAACACTGTGCCTTGCCGGCATAAGTAAATTATGTTAAACTAGAAGGACTACTGACGCTAATGGAATCTATTACTCAATAAGTAATGCATCAATCATAGTTGTTGGTTGCATTTGGAAAAAATGTCGGAATTATAGAATATGTGTCATCAAACCTACATAGGGAGTGGTGTCGCTCAAGGCATGTCAGATAAAAAAGTTTTGCCTTGCCGTCATAAGTTAATTATGCCATTGAATCTATTACTTAATTAGTACATGAATCAGACATAGTTGTCTGTTGCATTCGGAAAAAATGTCGACATTATAGAATATGTGTCATAAAACCTATATAAAAAGTTTCTATATGGCATAACACTGTGTGGTTTTGCCTTGCCGGCATAAGTCAATTATGTTAAACTAAAAGGATTACTGACGCTAATAGAATCTATTACTCAATTAGTACAAGAATCAAACATAGTTGTTGGTTGCATTTGGAAAAAATGTCGGCATTATAGAATATGTGTCATCAACCCTACATAGGGAGTGGTGTCGCTCAAGGCATGTCAGATAAAAAGTTTTGCCTTGCCGTCATAAGTTAATTATGTTAAACTAAAAGGATTACTGACGCTAATGGAATCTATTACTTAATTAGTACATGCAACAATATAGTGGTTGGTTACCTTTGGAAAAAATGTCGGCATTATAGAATATGTGTCATCAAACCTACATAGGGAGTGGTGTCGCTCAAGGCATGTCAGATAAAAAAGTTTTGCCTTTGCCGTCATAAGTTAATTATGTTTAACTAACAAGACTACTGAAGCCATTTGTATGTATTACTAAATTAATACATGAAACATATAAGGTGGTTGGTAGCATTCGAAAAATGTCGTTATTATAGAATATGTGTCATAAACCTATATAAAATGTTTCTGTATGGCATAACACTGTGCCTTGCCGGCATAAGTAATTATGTTAAACTAGAAGGACTACTGACGCTAATGGAATCTATTACTCAATAAGTAAATGCATCAATCATAGTTGTTGGTTGCATTTGGAAAAAATGTCGGAATTATAGAATATGTGTCATCAAACCTACATAGGGAGTGGTGTCGCTCAAGGCATGTCAGATAAAAAGTTTTGCCTTGCCGTCATAAGTTAATTATGTTAAACTAAAAAGATTAGTGATGCCATTGGAATCTATTACTTAATTAGTACATGAATCAGACATAGTTGTCTGTTGCATTCGGAAAAAATGTCGACATTATAGAATATGTGTCATAAAACCTATATAAAAAGTTTCTATATGGCATAACACTGTGTGGTTTTGCCTTGCCGGCATAAGTCAATTATGTTAAACTAAAAGGATTACTGACGCTAATAGAATCTATTACTCAATTAGTACAAGAATCAAACATAGTTGTTGGTTGCATTTGGAAAAAATGTCGGCATTATAGAATATGTGTCATCAACCCTACATAGGGAGTGGTGTCGCTCAAGGCATGTCAGATAAAAAAGTTTTGCCTTGCCGTCATAAGTTAATTATGTTAAAATAAAAGGATTACTGACGCTAATGGAATCTATTACTTAATTAGTACATGCAACAAATATAGTGGTTGGTTACCTTTGGAAAAAATGTCGGCATTATAGAATATGTGTCATCAAACCTACATAGGGAGTGGTGTCGCTCAAGGCATGTCAGATAAAAAAGTTTTTGCCTTTGCCGTCATAAGTTAATTATGTTTAACTAAAAAGATTACTGAAGCCATTTGAATCTATTACTTAATTAGTACATGAAACAAATAAGGTGGTTGGTAGCATTCGGAAAAAATGTCGACATTATAGAATATGTGTCATAAATCCAATATAAAAGTTTCAATACGGCATAACACAGTGTGGTTTTGCCTTGCCGGCATAAGTCAATTATGTTAAACTAAAAAGATTACTCACGCTAATGGAATCTATATCTTAGACATGAAACAAATATAGTGGTTGGTAGCATTTGGAAAAAATGTCGGCATTATAGAATATGTGTCATCAAACCTACATAGGGAGTGGTGACGCTCAAGGCATGTCAGATAAAACGTTTTGCCTTTGCCGTCATAAGTTAATTATGTTTAACTAAAAAGATAACTGAAACCATTTGCATGTATTACTAAATTAGTACATGAAATAATAAGGTGGTTGCCGGTATAAATCCATTATGTTAAACTAAAAAGATTACTGACGTTAATGGAATCTATTACTTAACTAGTACATGAAACAAATATAGTGGTTGGTTGCCTTTGGAAAAATGTCGGCATTATAGAATATGTGTCATCAACCTACATAGGGAGTGGGGTCGCTCAAGGCATGTCAGATAAAAAAGTTTTGCCTTGCCGTCATAAGTTGATTATGTTAAACTAAAAAGATTACTGATGCCATTAGAATTTATTACTTAATTAGTACATGAATCAGACATAGTAATTGGTTGCATTTGGAAAAAATGTCGGCATTATAGAATATGTGTCATCAAACCTACATAGGGTGTGGTGTCGCTCAAGGCATGTCAGATAAAAAGTTTTGCCTTTGCCGTCATAAGTTAAGTATGTTTAACTAAAAAGATTACTGAAACCATATGTATGTATTACTAAATTAGTACATGGAACATATAAGGTGGTAGGTAGCATTCGAAAAATGTCGACATTATAGAATATGTGTCATAAAACCTATATAAAATGTTTCTGTATGGCATAACACTGTGTGGTTTTGCCTTGCCGGCATAAGTAAATTATGTTAAACTAGAAGGACTACTGACGCTAATGGAATCTATTACTCAATTAATAATGCATCAAACATGGTTGTTGGTTGCATTTGGAAAAAATGTCGGCATTATAGAATATGTGTCATCAAACCTACATAGGGAGTGGTGTTGCTCAAGGCATGTCAGATAAAAAAGTTTTGCCTTGCCGTCATAAGTTAATTGTGTTAAACTAAAAGAATTACTGACGCTAATGGAATCTATTACTTTATTAGTACATGCAACAAATATAGTGGTTGGTTGCATTTGGAAAAAATGTCGGCATTATAGAATATGTGTCATCAAACCTACATAGGGAGTGGTGTCGCTCAAGGCATGTCAGATAAAAAAGTTTTGCTTTGCCGTCATAAGTTAATTATTTTTAACTAAAAAGATTACTGATGCCATTAGAATGAATTACTTAATTAGTACATGAAACAAATAAGGTGGTTGGTAGCATTCGGAAAAAATGTCGACATTATAGAATATGTGTCATAAAACCAATATAAAAAGTTTCTATACGGCATACCACTGTGCGGTTTTGCCTTGCCGGCATAAGTCAATTATGTTAAACTAAAAAGATTACTGACGGTAATGGATTCTATCTCTTAAATAGTACATGAAATAAATATAGTGGTTGGTTGCATTTGGAAAATATGTCGGCATTATAGAATATGTGTCATCAAACCTACATAGGGAGTGGTGTCGCTCAAGGCATGTCAGATAAAAAGTTTTGCCTTGCCGTCATGAGTCAATTATGTTTAACTAAAAAGATTACTCAAACTAATAGAATGTATTACTAAATAAGAACATGAAACAAATAAGGTGGTTGGTAGCATTCGGAAAAAATGTCGACATTATAGAATATGTGTCATAAAACCTATATAAAATGTTCCTGTATGGCATAACACTGTGCCTTGCCGGAATAAGTAATTATGTTAAACTAGAAGGACTACTGACGCTAATGGAATCTATTACTCAATTAGTAAATGCATCAATCATAGTTGTTGGTTGCATTTGGAAAAAATGTCGGCATTATAGAATATGTGTCATCAAACCTACATAGGGAGTGGTGTCGCTCAAGGCATGTCAGATAAAAAAGTTTTGCCTTTGCCGTCATAAGCTAATTATGTTAAACTAAAAGGATTACTGACGCTAATGGAATCTATTACTAAATTAGTACATGAAACATATAAGGTGGTTGGTAGCATTCGAAAAATGTCGTTATTGTAGAATATGTGTCATAAAACCTATATAAATGTTTCTGTATGGCATAACACTGTGCCTTGCCGGCATAAGTAAATTATGTTAAACTAAAGGACTACTGACGCTAATGACGCTATTACTCAATTAGTAAATGCATCAATCATAGTTGTTGGTTGCATTTGGAAAAAATGTCGGCATTATAGAATATGTGTCATCAAACCTACATAGGGAGTGGTGTCGCTCAAGGCATGTCAGATAAAAATGTTTTGCCTTGCCGTCATAAGTTAATTATGTTAAACTAAAAAGATTACTGATGCCATTGGAATCTATTACTTAATTAGTACATGAATCAGACATAGTTGTTGGTTGCATGCGGAAAAAATGTCGGCATTATAGAATATGTTCATCAACCTACATAGGGAGTGGTGTCGCTCAAGGCATGTCAGATAAAATGTTTTGCCTTGCCGTCATAAGTTAATTATGTTAAACTAAAAAGATTACTGATGCCATTGGAATCTATTACTTAATTAGTACATGAATCAGACATAGTTGTTGGTTGCATGCGGAAAAAATGTCGGCATTATAGAATATGTGTCATCAAACCTACATAGGGAGTGGTGTCGCTCAAGGCATGTCAGATAAAAAGTTTTGCCTTGCCGTCATAAGTTAATTGTGTTAAACTAAAAGAATTACTGACGCTAATGGAATCTATTACTTTATTAGTACATGCAACAAATATAGTGGTTGGTTGCATTTGGAAAAAATATCGGCATTATAGAATATGTGTCATCAAACCTACGTAGGGAGTGGTGTCGCTCAAGGCATGTCAGATAAAAAAGTTTTGCCTTTGCCGTCATAAGCTAATTATGTTAAACTAAAAGGATTACTGACGCTAATGGAATCTATTACTAAATTAGTACATGAAACATATAAGGTGGTTGGTAGCATTCGAAAAATGTCGTTATTGTAGAATATGTGTCATAAAACCTATATAAAATGTTTCTGTATGGCATAACACTGTGCCTTGCCGGCATAAGTAAATTATGTTAAACTAGAAGGACTACTGACGCTAATGACGCTATTACTCAATTAGTAAATGCATCAATCATAGTTGTTGGTTGCATTTGGAAAAAATGTTGGCATTATAGAATATGTGTCATCAAACCTACATAGGGAGTGGTGTCGCTCAAGGCATGTCAGATAAAAAGTTTTGCCTTGCCGTCATAAGTTAATTATGTTAACTAAAAGATTACTGATGCCATTGGAATCTATTACTTAATTAGTACATGAATCAACATAGTTGTTGGTTGCATGCGAAAAAATGTCGACATTATAGAATATGTGTCATAAAACCTATATAAAAAGTTTCTATATGGCATAACACTGTGTGGTTTTGCCTTGCCGGCATAAGTCAATTATGTTAAACTAAAAGGATTACTGACGCTAATAGAATCTATTACTCATTAGTACAAGAATCAACATAGTTGTTGGTTGCATTTGGAAAAAATGTCGGCATTATAGAATATGTGTCATCAAACCTACATAGGGAGTGGTGTCGCTCAAGGCATGTCAGATAAAAAGTTTTGCCTTGCCGTCATAAGTTAATTATGTTAAACTAAAAAGATTACTGACGCTAATGGAATCTATTACTTAATTAGTACATGCAACAATATAGTGGTTGGTTGTATTTGGAAAAATGTCGGCATTATAGAATATGTGTCATAATACCTATAAAAAGTTTCCTGTATGGCATAACACTGTGCCTCGCCGGCATAAGTAAATTATGTTAAACTAGAAGGACTACTGACGCTAATGGAATCTATTACTCAATTAGTAAATGCATCAATCATAGTTGTTGGTTGCATTTGGAAAAAATGTCGGCATTATAGAATATGTGTCATCAAACGTACATAGGGAGTGGTGTCGCTAAGGCATGTCAGATAAAAAGTTTTGCCTTTGCCGTCATAAGTTATTTATTTTTAACTACAAGACTACTGAAGCCATTTGTATGTATTACTAAATTAGTACATGAACATATAAGGTGGTTGGTAGCATTCGAAAAATGTCGTTATTATAGAATATGTGTCATAAAGCTATATAAATGTTTCTGTATGGCATAACGCTGTGCCTTGCCGCATAAGTAAATTATGTTAAACTAGAAGGACAACTGACGCTAATGGAATCTATTACTCAATTAGTAAATGCATCAATCATAGTTGGTGGTTGCATTTGGAAAAAATGTCGGCATTATAGAATATGTTTCATCAAACCTACATAGGGAGTGGTGTCGCTCAAGGCATGTCAGATAAAAAGTTTTGCCTTGCCGTCATAAGTTAATTATGTTAAACTAAAAGATTACTGATGCCATTGGAATCTATTACTTAATTAGTACATGAATCAGACATAGTTGTTGGTTGCATTCGAAAAAATGTTGACATTATAGAATATGTGTCATAAAACCAATATAAAAAGTTTCTATATGGCATAACACTGTGTGTTTTGCCTTGCCGGCATAAGTCAATTATGTTAAACTAAAAGGCATTATAGAATGTGTGTCATCAAACCTACATAGGGAGTGGTGTCGCTCAAGGCATGTCATATAAAAAAGTTTTGCCTTCGCCGTCATAAGTTAATTATGTTAAACTAAAAAGATTACTGAAGCCATTAGAATCTATTACTTAATTAGTACATTAATCAGACATAGTGTGTTGGTTGCATTCGGAGAAAATGTCGACATTATAGAATATGTGTCATAAAACCTATATAAAAAGTTTCTATATGGCATAACACTGTGTGGTTTTCGCCTTGCCGGCATTAGTAAATTATGTTAAACTAAAAGGATTACTGACGATTATGGAATCTATTATTCAATTAGTACATGAATCAAACATAGTTTTTGGTTGCATTTGGATAAATATGTCGGCATTATAGAATATGTGTCATCAAACCTACATAGGGAGTGGTGTCGCTCAAGGCATGTCAGATAAAAAGTTTTGCTTTGCCGTCATAAGTTAAATATGTTTAACTAAAAGATTACTGAAGCCATATGTATGTATTACTAAATTAGTACATGAAACATATAAGTGTTGGTAGCATTCGAAAAATGTCGACATTATAGAATATGTGTCATAAAACCTATATAAAATGTTTCTGTATGGCATAACACTGTGTGGTTTTGCCTTGCCGGCATAAGTAATTATGTTAAACTAGATAGACTACTGACGGTAATGGAATCTATTACTCAATTAATAAATGCATCAACATGGTTGTTGGTTGCATTTGGAAAAAATGTCGGCATTATAGAATATGTGTCATCAAACCTACATAGGGAGTGGTGTCGCTCAAGGCATGTCAGATAAAAAAGTTTTGCCTTGCCGTCATGAGTTAATTGTGTTAAACTAAAAGAATTACTGACGCTAATGGAATCTATTTCTTTATTAATATATGCAACAAATATAGTGGTTGGTTGCATTTGGAAAAAATGTCGGCATTATAGAATATGTGTCATCAAACCTACATAGGGAGTGGTGTCGCTCAAGGCATGTCAGATAAAAAAGTTTTGCTTTGCCGTCATAAGTTAATTATTTTTAACTAAAAAGATTACTGATGCCATTAGAATGAATTACTTAATTAGTACATGAAACAAATAAGGTGGTTGGTAGCATTCGGAAAAAATGTCGACATTATAGAATAGTGTCATAAAACCAATATAAAAAGTTTCTATATGGCATACCACTGTGCGGTTTTGCCTTGCCGGCATAAGTCAATTATGTTAAACTAAAAAGATTACTGACGGTAATGGAATCTATCTCTTAAATAGTACATGAAATAAATATAGTGGTTGGTTGCATTTGGAAAATATGTCGGCATTATAGAATATGTGTCATCAACCTACATAGGGAGTGGTGTCGCTCAAGGCATGTCAGATAAAAAAGTTTTGCCTTGCCGTCATGAGTCTATTATTTTAACTAAAAGATTACTAAAACTAATAGAATGTATTACTAAATTAGAACATGAAACAAATAAGGTGGTTGGTAGCATTCGGAAAAAATGTCGACATTATAGAATATGTGTCATAAAACCTATATAAAATGTTCCTGTATGGCATAACACTGTGCCTTGCCGGCATAAGTAAATTATGTTAAACTAGAAGGACTACTGACGCTAATGGAATCTATTACTCAATTAGTAAATGCATCAATCATAGTTGTTGGTTGCATTTGGAAAAAATGTCGGCATTATAGAATGTGTGTCATCAAACCTACATAGGGAGTGGTGTCGCTCAAGGCATGTCAGATAAAAAGTTTTGCCTTGCCGTCACAAGTTAATTGTGTTAAACTAAAAGATTACTGACGCTAATGGAATCTATTACTTTATTAGTACATGCAACAATATAGTGGTTGGTTGTATTTGGAAAAAATGTCGGCATTATAGAATATGTGTCATCAAACCTACGTAGGGAGTGGTGTCGCTCAAGGCATGTCAGATAAAAAAGTTTTGCCTTTGCCGTCATAAGTTAATTATGTTAACTAAAAGATTACTGACGCTAATGGAATCTATTACTAAATTAGTACATGAAACATATAAGGTGGTTGGTAGCATTCGAAAAATGTCTTTATTGTAGAATATGTGTCATAAAACCTATATAAAATGTTTCTGTACGGCATAACACTGTGCCTTGCCGGCATAAGTAAATTATGTTAAACTAAAGGACACTGACGCTAATGACACTATTACTCAATTAGTAAATGCATCAATCATAGTTGTTGGTTTGCATTTGGAAAAAATGTCGGCATTATAGAATATGTGTCATCAAACCTACATAGGAAGTGGTGTCGCTCAAGGCATGTCAGATAAAAAGTTTGCCTTGCCGTCATAAGTTAATTATGTTAAACTAAAAAGATAACTTATGCCATTAGATTCTATTACTTAATTAGTACATGAATCAGACATAGTTGTTGGTTGCATTCGGAAAAAATGTCGACATTATAGAATATGTGTCATAAAACCTATATAAAAAGTTTCTATATGGCATAACACTGTGTGGTTTTGCCTTGCCGGCATAAATAAATTATGTTAAACTAAAAGGATTACTGACGCTAATGGAATCTATTATTCAATTCGCACATGAATCAAACATAGTTGTTGGTTGCATTTGGATAAATATGTCGGCATTATAGAATATGTGTCATCAAACCTACATAGGGAGTGGTGTCGCTCAAGGCATGTCAGATAAAAAGTTTGCTTTGCCGTCATAAGTTAAATATGTTTAACTAAAAGATTACTGAAGCCATATGTATGTATTACTAAATTAGTACATGAAACATATAAGGTGGTTGGTAGCATTCGAAAAATGTCGACATTATAGAATTTGTGTCATAAAACCTATATAAAATGTTTCTGTATGGCATAACACTGTGTGGTTTTGCCTTGCCGGCATAAGTAAATTATGTTAAACTATAGACTACTGACGTAATGGAATCTATTACTCAATTAATAAATGCATCAAACATGGTTGTTGGTTGCATTTGGAAAAAATGTCGGCATTATAGAATATGTGTCATCAAACCTACATAGGGAGTGGTGTCGCTCAAGGCATGTCAGATAAAAAAGTTTTGCCTTGCCGTCATAAGTTAATTGTGTTAAACTAAAAGAATTACTGACGCTAATGGAATCTATTACTTAATTAGTACATGCAACAAATATAGTGGTTGGTTGCATTTGGAAAAATGTCGGCATTATAGAATATGTGTCATCAAACCTACATAGGGAGTGGTGTCGCTCAAGGCATGTCAGATAAAAAAGTTTTGCTTTGCCGTCATAAGTAAATTATTTTTAAGTAAAAAGATTACTGATGCCATTAGAATGAATTACTTAATTAGAACATGAAAAAATAAGGTGGTTGGTAGCATTCGGAAAAAATGTCGACATTATAGAATATGTGTCATAAACCTAAAAAATGTTCCTGTATGGCATAACACTGTGCCTTGCCGGCATAAGTAAATTATGTTAAACTAGAAGGACTACTGACGCTAATGGAATCTATTACTCATTAGTAAATGCATCAATCATAGTTGTTTGGTTGCATTTGGAAAAAATGTCGGCATTATAGAATATGTGTCATCAAACCTACATAGGGAGTGTGTCGCTCAAGGCATGTCAGATAAAAAGTTTTGCCTTGCCGTCACAAGTTAATTGTGTTAAACTAAAAGAATTACTGACGCTAATGGAATCTATTACTTTATTAGTACATGCAACAAATATAGTGGTTGGTTGTATTTGGAAAAAATGTCGGCATTATAGAATATGTGTCATCAAACCTACGTAGGGAGTGGTGTCGCTCAAGGCATGTCAGATAAAAAAGTTTTGCATTTGCCGTCATAAGTTAATTATGTTAAACTAAAAGGATTACTGACGCTAATGGAATCTATTACTAAATTAGTACATGAAACATATAAGGTGGTTGGTAGCATTCGAAAAATGTCGTTATTGTAGAATATGTGTCATAAAACCTATATAAAATGTTTCTGTATGGCATAACACTGTGCCTTGCCAGCATAAGTAAATTATGTTAAACTAGAAGGACTACTGACGCTAATGACGCTATTACTCAATTAGTAAGTGCATCAATCATAGTTTTTGGTTGCATTTGGAAAAATGTCGGCATTATAGAATATGTGTCATCAAACCTACATAGGGAGTGGTGTCGCTCAAGGCATGTCAGATAAAAAAGTTTTGCCTTGCCGTCATAAGTTAATTATGTTAAACTAAAAAGATTACTGATGCCATTGGAATCTATTACTTAATTAGTACATGAATCAGACATAGTTGTTGGTTGCATGCGGAAAAAATGTCGACATTATAGAATATGTGTCATAAAACCTATATAAGTCAATTATGTTTAACTAAAAAGATTACTGATGCCATTAGAATCTATTACTTAATTAGTACATGAATCAACATAGTTGTTGGTTGCATTCGGAAAAAATGTCGACATTATAGAATATGTGTCACAAAACCTATATAAAAAGTCTCTATATGGCATAACACTGTGTGGTTTTGCCTTGCCGGCATAAGTAAATTATGTTAAACTAAAAGGATTACTGACGCTAATGGAATCTATTATTCAATTAGTACATGAATCAAACATAGTTGTTGGTTGCATTTGAAAAAATGTCGGCATTATAGAATATGTGTCATCAAACCTACATAGGGAGTGGTGTCGCTCAAGGCATGTCAGATAAAAAAGTTTTGCCTTGCCGTCATAAGTTAATTATGTTAAACTAAAAAGATTACTGATGCCATTAGAATCTATTACTTAATTAGTACATGAATCAGACATAGTTGTTGGTTGCATTCGGAGAAAATGTCGACATTATAGAATATGTGTCATAAAACCTATATAAAATTTCTATATGGCATAACACTGTGTGGTTTTGCCTTGCCACCATAAGTAAATTATGTTAAACTAAAAGGATTACTGACGCTAATGGAATCTATTATTCAATTTGTACATTAATCAACATCGTTGTTGGTTGCATTTGGAAAAAATGTCGGCATT
Source organism: Drosophila americana (assembly GCA_030788265.1). Classification (NCBI taxonomy): domain Eukaryota; kingdom Metazoa; phylum Arthropoda; class Insecta; order Diptera; family Drosophilidae; genus Drosophila; species Drosophila americana. Next base: position 21,652 of record JAURSC010000171.1, on the reverse strand, counting down.
ATAGAATATGTGTCGTCAAACCTACATAGGGAGTGATGTCGCTCAAGGCATGCCAGATAAAAAAGTTTTGCCTTTGCCGTCATAAGTTAATCACTTTTAACCAAAAAGATTACTGAAGCCATTTGTATGTATTACTAAATTAGTACATGAAACAAATAAGGTGGTTGGTAGCATTCGAAAAATGTCGACATTATAGAATATGTGACATAAAACCTATATAAAATGTTTCTATATGGCATAACACTGTGTGGTTTTGCCTTGCCGGCATAAGTCAATTATGTTAAACTAAAAAGATTACTGAAGCCATTTGTATGTATTACTAAATTAGTACATGAACATATAAGGTGTTGGTAGCATTCGAAAAATGTCGACATTATAGAATATATGTCATAAAACCTATATAAAATGTTTCCATATGGCATAACACTGTGCCTTGCCGGCATAAGTCAATTATGTTAACTTAAACAATTACTGACGCTAATGGAATCTATTACTCAATTAGTACATGAACAATATAGTTTTTTGGTTGCATTTGGCAATTATGTCGGCGTTATAGAATATGTGTCATCAAACCTACATAGGGAGTGGTGTCGCTCAAGGCATGTCAGATAAAAAGTATTGCCTTGCCGTCATAAGTTAATTATGTTAAACTAAAAAGATTACTGAAGCCATTTGTATGTATTACTAAATTAGTACATGAAACATATAAGGTGGTTGGTAGCATTCGAAAAATGTCGACATTATAGAATATGTGTCATAAAACCTATATAAAATGTTTCCATATGGCATAACACTGTGCCTTGCCGGCATAAGTCAATTATGTTAAACTAAAACAATTACTGACGCTAATGGAATCTATTACTCAATTAGTACATGAAACAAATATAGTTTTTGGTTGCATTTGGAAATTATGTCGGCGTTATAGAATATGTGTCATCAAACCTACATAGGGAGTGGTGTCGCTCAAGGCATGTCAGATAAAAAAGTATTGCCTTGCCGTCATAAGTTAATTATGTTAAACTAAAAGATTACTGAACCCATTTGTATGTATTACTAAATTAGTACATGAAACATATAAGGTGGTTGGTAGCATTCGAAAAATGTCGACATTATAGAATATGTGTCATAAAACCTATATAAAATGTTTCCATATGGCATAACACTGTGCCTTGCCGCATAAGTCAATTATGTTAAACTAAAACAATTACTGACGCTAATGGAATCTATTACTTAATTAGTACATGAAACAAATATAGTGTTTGGTTGCATTTGGAAAAAAAGGCCGGCATTGTAGAATATGTGTCATCAAACCGACATAGGGAGTAGTGTCGTTCAAGGCATGTCAAATAAAAAGTTTTGCCTGCCCGTCATTAGTCAATTATGTTTAACTAAAAGATTACTGAAATCATAGAATGTATTACTAAATTAGTACATGAAACATATAAGGTGGTTGGTAGCATTCGAAAAATGTCGACATTATAGAATATGTGTCATAAAACCTATATAAAATGTTTCCATATGGCATAACACTGTGCCTTGCCGGCATAAGTCAATTATGTTAAACTAAAAGGATTACTGACGCTAATGGAATCTATTACTCAATTAGTACATGAATCAAACATAGTTGTTGGTTGCATTTGGAAAAAATGTCGACATTATAGAATATGTGTCATCAAACCTACATAGGGAGTGGTGTCGCTCAAGGCATGTCAGATAAAAGAGTATTGCCTTGCCGTCATAAGTTAATTATGTTAAACTAAAAAGATTACTGATTCCATTAGAATCTATTACTTAATTAGTACATGAATCAGACATAGGTGTTGGTTGCATTCGGTAAAAATGTCGACATTATAGAATATGTGTCATAAAACCTATATAAAATGTTTCCATATGGCATAACACTGTGTGGTTTTGCCTTGCCGGCATAAATCCATTATGTTAAACTAAAAAGATTACTGACGCTAATGGAATCTATTACTTAATTAGTACATGAAACAAATATAGTGGTTGGCTGCATTTGGAAAAAATGTCGGCATTATAGAATATTTGTCACTCCCTACATAGGGAGTGGTGTCGCTCAAGGCATGTCAGATAAAAAGTTTTGCTTTTGCCGTCATAAGTTAATTATGTTTAACTAAAAAGATTACCGAAGCCATTTGTATGTATTAATAAATTAGGACATGAAACATATAAGGTGGTTGGTAGCATTCGAAAAAAGTCGACATTATGGAATATGTGTCATAAAACCTATATAAAATGTTTCTATATGGCATAACACTGTGTGGTTTTGCCTTGCCAGCATAAGTTATTTGTTAAACTAAAAGGATATCTGACGCTAATGGAATCTATTACTCAATTAGTAAATGCATCAAACATAGTTGTTGGTTGCATTTGGATAAAATGTCGGCATTATAGAATATGTGTCATCAAACCGACATAGGGAGTAGTGTCGTTCAAGGCATGTCAAATAAAAAGTTTTGCCTGCCCGTCATTAGTCAATTATGTTTAACTAAAAAGATTACTGAAATCAATAGAATGTATTACTAAATTATTACATGAAACAAATAAGGTGGCTGGTAGCATTCGAAAAATGTCGACCTAATAGAATATGTGTCATAAACCTATATAAAATGTTTCTATATGGCATAACACTGTGTGGTTTTGCCTTGCCGGCATAAGTTAATTATGTTAAACTAAAAGGATTACTGACGCTAATGGAATCTATTACTTAATTAGTACATGAAACAAATATAGTGGTTGGTTGCATTTGGAAAAAATTTCGGCATTATAGAATATGTGTCATCAACCGACATAGGGAGTAGTGTCGTTCAAGGCATGTCAGATAAAAAGTTTTGCCTGCCCGTCATAAGTTAATTATGTTAAACTAAAAAGATTACAGATGCCATTAGAATCTATTACTCAACTAGTACATTAATCAGACATAGTTGTTGGTTGCATTCGGAAAAATGTCGACGATATAGAATATGTGTCATAAAACCAATATAAAAAGTTTCTATACGGCATAACACTGTGTGGTTTTGCTTTGCCGCATAAGTTAATTATGTTAAACTAAAAGATTACTGACGCTAATGGAATCTATTACTTAATTAGTACATGAAACAAAGAAGGTGGTTGGTTGCATTTGGAAAAAATTTCGGCATTATAGAATATGTGTCATCAAACCGACATAGGGAGTAGTGTCGTTCAAGGCATGTCAAATAAAAAAGTTTTGCCTGCCCGTCATTAGTCAATTATGTTAACTAAAAAGATTACTGAAATCAATAGAATGTATTACTAAATTATTACATGAAACAAATAAGGTGGCTGGTAGCATTCGAAAAATGTGACCTAATAGAATATGTGTCATAAAACCTATATAAATGTTTCTATATGGCATAACACTGTGTGGTTTTGCCTTGCCGGCATAAGTTAATTATGTTAAACTAAAAGGATTACTGACGCTAATGGAATCTATTACTTAATTAGTACATGAAACAAATATGGTGGTTGGTTGCATTTGGAAAAAATTTCGGCATTATAGAATATGTGTCATCAAACCGACATAGGGAGTAGTGTCGTTCAAGGCATGTCAGATAAAAAAGTTTTGCCTGCCCGTCATAAGTTAATTATTTTTAACTATAAAGATTACTTAAACTAATAGAATGTGTTACTTAATTAGTACATGAAACAAATAAGGTGGTAGGAACATTCGGAAAAAATGTCGACATTATAGAATATGTGTCATAAACCAATATAAAAAGTTTCTATATGGCATAACACTGTGTGGCTTTGCCTTGCCGGCATAAGTCAATAATGTTAAACTAAAAGGATTACTGACGCTAATGGAATCTATTATCTTAATTAGTACATTAATCAGACATAGTTGTTGGTTGCATTCGGAAAAAATGTCGACATTATAGAATATGTGCCATAAAACCATATAAAAATGTCTATATGGCATAACACTGTGTGGCTTTGCCTTGCCGGCATAAATCCATTATGTTCAACTAAAAAGATTACTGACGCTAATGGAATCTATTACTTAATTAGTACATGAAACAAATATAGTGGTTGGTTGCATTTGGAAAAAATGTCGGCATTATAGAATATGTGTCGTCAAACCTATATAGGGAGTGATGTCGCTCAAGGCATGCCAGATAAAAAAGTTTTGCCTTTGCCGTCATAAGTTAATCACTTTTAACCAAACAGATTACTGAAGCCATTTGTATGTATTACTAAATTAGTACATGAAACAAATAAGGTGGTTGGTAGCATTCGAAAAATGTCGACATTATAGAATATGTGTTATAAAACCTATATAAAATGTTTCTATATGGCATAACACTGTGTGGTTTTGCCTTGCCGGGATAAGTCAATTATGTTAAACTAAAGGATTACTGACGCTAATGGAATCTATTACTCAATTAGTACATGAAACAATATAGTTTTTGGTTGCATTTGGAAATTATGTCGGCGTTATAGAATATGTGTCATCAAACCTACATAGGAGTGGTGTCGCTCAAGGCATGTCAGATAAAAAAGTATTGCCTTGCCGTCATAAGTTAATTATGTTAAACTGAAAAGATTACTGAAGCCATTTGTATGTATTACTAAATTAGTACATGAAACATATAAGGTGGTTGGTAGCATTCGAAAAATGTCGACATTATAGAATATGTGTCATAAAACCTATATAAAATGTTTCCATATGGCATAACACTGTGCCTTGCCGGCATAAGTCAATTATGTTAAACTAAAACAATTACTGACGCTAATGGAATCTATTACTTAATTAGTACATGAAACAAATAGTGTTTGGTTGCATTTGGAAAAAATGTCGGCATTGTAGAATATGTGTCATCAACCTACATAGGGAGTGGTGTCGCTCAAGGCATGTCAGATAAAAGAGTTTTGCCTTTGCCGTCATAAGTTAATTATGTTTAACTAAAAGATTACTAAATTAGTACATGAAACATATAAGGTGGTTGGTAGCATTCGAAAAATGTCGACATTATAGAATATGTGTCATAAACCTATATAAAATGTTTCCATATGGCATAGCACTGTGCCTTGCCGGCATAAGTCAATTATGTTAAACTAAAAGGATTACTGACGCTAATGGAATCTATTACTCAATTAGTACATGAATCAACATAGTTGTTGGTTGCATTTGGAAAAATATCGACATTATAGAATATGTGTCATCAAACCTACATAGGGAGTGGGTTCGCTCAAGGCATGTCAGATAAAAGAGTATTGCCTTGCCGTCATAAGTTAATTATGTTAAACTAAAAAGATTACTGATTCCATTAGAATCTATTACTTAATTAGTACATGAATCAGACATAGGTGTTGGTTGCATTCGGTAAAATGTCGACATTATAGAATATGCGTCATAAAACCTATATAAGAAGTTTCTATATGGCATAACACTGTGTGGTTTTGCCTTGCCGGCATAAGTCAATTATGTTAAACTAAAAGGATTACTGACGCTAATGGAATCTATTACGCAATTAGTACATGAAACAAATATAGTGGTTGGTTGCATTTGGAAAAAATGTCGGCATTATAGAATATGTGTCATCAAACCTACATAGGGAGTGGTGTCGCTCAAGACATGTCAGATAAAAAAGTTTTGCCTCTGCCGTCATAAGTTAATTATGTTTAACTAAAAAGTTTACTGAAGCCATTTGTATGCATTACTATATGTAATATAAATATAAATGTTTCTATATGTCATAACACTGTGCCTTGCCAGCATAAGTAAAGTAAGCTAAACTAAAAGGATTACTGAAGCTAATGGAATCTATTACTCAATTAGTAATGCATCAAACATAGTTGTTTGTTGCATTTGGAAAAAATGTCGGCATTCTAGAATATGTGTCATCAAACCTACATAGGGAGTGTTGTCGCTCAAGGCAAGTCAGATAAAAAAGTTTTGATTTGCCATCATAAGCTAATTATGTTAAACTAAAAGATTACTGATGCCATTAGAATCTATTACTTAATAAGTACATGAATCAGACATAGTTGTTGGTTGCATTCGGAAAAAATGTCGACATTATAGAATATGTGTCATAAAACCATATAAAAGTTTATATATGGCATAACACTGTGTGGCTTTGCCTTGCCGGCATAAGTCATAATGTTAAACTAAAAGGATTACTGACGCTAATGGAATCTATTATCTCAATTAGTACATTAATCAGACATAGTTGTTGGTTGCATTCGGAAAAAATGTCGACATTATAGAATATGTGTCATAAAACCAATAAAAAATGTCTATATGGCATAACACTGTGTGGCTTTGCCTTGCCGCATAAATCCATTATGTTCAACTAAAAGATTACTGACGCTAATGGAATTACTTAATTAGTACATGAAACAAATATAGTGGTTGGTTGCATTTGGAAAAAATGTCGGCATTATAGAATATGTGTCGTCAAACCTATATAGGGAGTGATGTCGCTCAAGGCATGCCAGATAAAAAAGTTTTGCCTTTGCCGTCATAAGTTAATCACTTTTAACCAAACAGATTACTGAAGCCATTTGTATGTATTACTAAATTAGTACATGAAACAAATAGGTGGTTGGTAGCATTCGAAAAATGTCGACATTATAGAATATGTGTTATAAAACCTATATAAAATGTTTCTATATGGCATAACACTGTGTGTTTTGCCTTGCCGGGATAAGTCAATTATGTTAAACTAAAAGGATTACTGACGCTAATGGAATCTATTACTCAATTAGTACATGAAACAAATATAGTTTTTGGTTGCATTTGGAAATTATGTCGGCGTTATAGAATATGTGTCATCAAACCTACATAGGGAGTGGTGTCGCTCAAGGCATGTCAGATAAAAAAGTATTGCCTTGCCGTCATAAGTTAATTATGTTAAACTGAAAAGATTACTGAAGCCATTTGTATGTATTACTAAATTAGTACATGAAACATATAAGGTGGTTGGTAGCATTCGAAAAATGTCGACATTATAGAATATGTGTCATAAACCTATATAAAATGTTTCCATATGGCATAACACTGTGCCTTGCCGGCATAAGTCAATTATGTTAAACTAAAAGGATTACTGACGCTAATGGAATCTATTACTCAATTAGTACATGAATCAAACATAGTTGTTGGTTGCATTTGGAAAAAATATCGACATTATAGAATATGTGTCATCAAACCTACATAGGGAGTGGTGTCGCTCAAGGCATGTCAGATAAAAGAGTATTGCCTTGCCGTCATAAGTTAATTATGTTAAACTAAAAAGATTACTGATTCCATTAGAATCTATTACTTAATTAGTACATGAATCAGACATAGGTGTTGGTTGCATTCGGTAAAAATGTCGACATTATAGAATATGCGTCATAAAACCTATATAAGAAGTTTCTATATGGCATAACACTGTGTGGTTTTGCCTTGCCGGCATAAGTCAATTATGTTAAACTAAAAGGATTACTGACGCTAATGGAATCTATTACGCAATTAGTACATGAAACAAATATAGTGGTTGGTTGCATTTGGAAAAAATGTCGGCATTATAGAATATGTGTCATCAAACCTACATAGGGAGTGGTGTCGCTCAAGACATGTCAGATAAAAAAGTTTTGCCTCTGCCGTCATAAGTTAATTATGTTTAACTAAAAGTTTACTGAAGCCATTTGTATGCATTACTATATGTAATATAAATATAAAATGTTTCTATATGTCATAACACTGTGCCTTGCCAGCATAAGTAAGTAAGCTAAACTAAAAGGATTACTGAAGCTAATGGAATCTATTACTCAATTAGTAATGCATCAAACATAGTTGTTTGTTGCATTTGGAAAAATGTCGGCATTCTAGAATATGTGTCATCAAACCTACATAGGGAGTGTTGTCGCTCAAGCAAGTCAGATAAAAAAGTTTTGATTTGCCATCATAAGCTAATTATGTTAAACTAAAAAGATTACTGATGCCATTAGAATCTATTACTTAATAAGTACATGAATCAACATAGTTTTGGTTGCATTCGGAAAAAATGTCGACATTATAGAATATGTGTCATAAAACCAATATAAAAAGTTTATATGGCATAACACTGTGTGGCTTTGCCTTGCCGGCATAAGTCATAATGTTAAACTAAAAGGATTACTGACGCTAATGGAATCTATTATCTCATATTAGTACATTAATCGACATAGTTGTTGGTTGCATTCGGAAAAAATGTCGACATTATAGAATATGTGTCATAAACCAATAAAAAATGTCTATATGGCATAACACTGTGTGGCTTTGCCTTGCCGGCATAAATCCATTATGTTCAACTAAAAAGATTACTGACGCTAATGGAATCTATTACTTAATTAGTACATGAAACAAATATAGTGGTTGGTTGCATTTGGAAAAATGTCGGCATTATAGAATATGTGTCGTCAAACCTATATAGGGAGTGATGTCGCTCAAGGCATGCCAGATAAAAAAGTTTTGCCTTTGCCGTCATAAGTTAATCACTTTTACCAACAGATTACTGAAGCCATTTGTATGTATTACTAAATTAGTACATGAAACAAATAAGGTGGTTGGTAGCATTCGAAAAATGTCGACATTATAGAATATGTGTTATAACCTATATAAAATGTTTCTATATGGCATAACACTGTGTGGTTTTGCCTTGCCGGATAAGTCATTATGTTAAACTAAAAGGATTACTGACGCTAATGGAATCTATTACTCAATTAGTACATGAAACAAATATAGTTTTTGGTTGCATTTGGAAATTATGTCGGCGTTATAGAATATGTGTCATCAACCTACATAGGGAGTGGTGTCGCTCAAGGCATGTCAGATAAAAAAGTATTGCCTTGCCGTCATAAGTTAATTATGTAACTGAAAAGATTACTGAAGCCATTTGTATGTATTACTAAATTAGTACATGAAACATATAAGGTGGTTGGTAGCATTCGAAAAATGTCGACATTATAGAATATGTGTCATAAAACCTATATAAAATTTTCCATATGGCATAACACTGTGCCTTGCCGGCATAAGTCAATTATGTTAAACTAAAAGGATTACTGACGCTAATGGAATCTATTACTCAATTAGTACATGAATCAAACATAGTTGTTGGTTGCATTTGGAAAAATGTCGACATTATAGAATATGTGTCATCAAACCTACATAGGGAGTGGTGTCGCTCAAGGCATGTCAGATAAAAGATTTGCCTTGCCGTCATAAGTTAATTATGTTAAACTAAAAAGATTACTGATTCCATTAGAATCTATTACTTAATTAGTACATGAATCAGACATAGGTGTTGGTTGCATTCGTAAAAATGTCGACATTATAGAATATGCGTCATAAAACCTATATAAAATTTCTATATGGCATAACACTGTGTGGTTTTGCCTTGCCGGCATAAGTCAATTATGTTAAACTAAAAGGATTACTGACGCTAATGGATCTATTACTTAATTAGTACATGAAACAATATAGTGGTTGGTTGCATTTGGAAAAAATGTCGGCATATAGAATATGTGTCATCAAACTACATAGGGAGTGGTGTCGCTCAAGACATGTCAGATAAAAAAGTTTTGCCTCTGCCGTCATAAGTTAATTATGTTTAACTAAAAGTTACTGAAGCCATTGTATGCATTACTATATGTATATAAATATAAATGTTTTCTATATTCATAACACTGTGCCTTGCCAGCATAAGTAAAGTAAGCTAAACTAAAAGATTACTGACGCTAATGGAATCTATTACTTATTAGTACATGAAACAATATAGTGGTTGGTTGCATTTGGAAAAAATGTCGGCATTCTAGAATATGTGTCATCAACCTACATAGGGTGGTGTCGCTCAAGGCATGTCAGATAAAAGAGTTTTGCCTTTGCCGTCATAATTAATTATGTTTAACTAAAAAGATTACTGAAGCCATTTGTATGTATTACTAATTAGTACATGAAACATATAAGGTGGTTGGTAGCATCGTAAAATGTCGACATTATAGAATATGTGTCATAAACCTATATAAATGTTTCCATATGGCATAACACTGTGCCTTGCCGGCATAAGTCAATTATGTTAAACTAAAACAATTACTGACGCTAATGGAATCTATTACTTAATTAGTACATGAAACAAATATAGTGTTTGGTTGCATTTGGAAAAATGTCGGCATTGTAGAATATGTGTCATCAACCTACATAGGGAGTGGTGTCGCTCAAGGCATTTCAGATAAAAAAGTTTTGCTTTGCCGTCATAAGTTAATTATTTTAAACTAAAAGATTACTGATGCCATTAGAATGTATTACTTAATTAGTACATGAAACAAATAAGGTGGTTGGTGGCATTCGGAAAAAATGTCGACATTATAGAATATGTGTCATAAAACCAATATAAAAAGTTTCTATACGGCATAACACTGGTGTTTTGCCTTGCCAGCATAAGTCAATTATGTTAAGTTAAAAGATTACTGACGCTAATGGAATCTATCTCTTAATAGTATATGAAACACATATAGGGTTGGTTGCATTTGGAAAAATGTCGGCATTATAGAATATGTGTCATCAAACCGACATAGAGAGTGGTGTCGCTCAAGGCATGTCAGATAAAAAAGTTTGCCTTGCCGTCATGAGTCAATTATGTTTAACTAATAAGATTACTGAAACTAATAGAATGTATTACTAAAGTAGTACATGTAACAAATAAGTGGTTGGAAGCATTTGGAAAAATGTCGATATTATAGAATATGTGTCATAAAACCAATATAAAAAGTTTCTATATGGCATAACACTGTGTGGTTTTGCCTTGCCGGCATAAATCCATTATGTTAAACTAAAAAGATTACTGACGCTAATGGAATCTATTACTTAATTAGTACATGAAACAAATATAGTGGTTGGTTGCATTTGGCAAAAATGTCGGCATTATAGAATATGTGTCATCAAACCTACATAGGAGTGGTGTCGCTCAAGGTATGTCAGATAAAAAGTTTTGCGTTTGCCGTCAAAAGTTAATTATGTTTAACTAAAAGATTACTGAAACTAATAGAATGTATTACAATTATTACATGAAACAAATAAGGTGGTTGGTAGCATTCGAAAAATGTCGACATTATAGAATATGTGTCATAAAACCTATAAAAATGTTCCTATAACACTGTGCCTTGCCGTCATAAGTTAATTATGTTAAACTAAAAGGATTACCGACGCTAATGGAATCTATTACTTAATTAGTACATGAAACAAATATAGTGTTTGTTGCATTTGGAAAAAATGTCGGCATTATAGAATATGTGACATCAAACCGACATAGAGAGTGGTGTCGCTCAAGGCATGTCAGATAAAAAAGTTTTGCCTTGCCGTCATGAGTCAATTATGTTTACTAAAAAGATTACTGAAACTAATAGAATGTATTACTAAATTAGTACATGAAACAATAAGGTGGTTGGTAGCATTCGAAAAATGTCGACATTATAGATATGTGTCATAAAACCAATATAAAACTTTCTATACGGCATAACACTGTATGGTTATTCCTTGCCGCATAAGTCAATTATGTTAAACTAAAAAGATTACTGACGCTATTGGAATCTATCTCTTAAATAGTACATGAAACAAATATAGTGGTTGGTTGCATTTGGAAAAATGTCGGCATTATAGAATATATGTCATCAAACCGACATAGGGAGTGGTGTCGTTCAGGCATGTCAGGTAAAAAAGTTTTGCCTTGCCGTCATGAGTCAATTATGTTTAACTAAAAGATTACTGAAACTATTAGAATGTATTACTAAATTAGTACATGAACAAATAAGGTGTTGGTGGCATTCGGAAAAATGTCGACATTATAGAATATGTGTCATAAAACCAATATAAAAACTTTCTATAGGCATAACACTGTGTGGTTTTGCCTTGCCGGCATAAGTCAATTATGTTAAACTAAAAAGATTACTAACGCTAATGGAATCTATCTCTTAAATAGTACATGAAACCAATATAGTGGTTGGTTGCACTTGGAAAAATGTCGGCATTATAGAATATGTGTCGTCAACCGACATAGGGAGTGGTGTCGCTCAAGGCATGTCAGATAAAAATGTTTTGCCTTGCTGTCATGAGTCAATTATGTTAACTAAAAAATTACTGAAACTAATAGAATGTATTACTAAATTAGTACATGAAATAAATAAGGTGGTTGGTAGCATTTGGAAAATGTCGTCATTATAGAATATGTGTCATTAAACGTTTCTATATGGCATAACACTGTGTGGTTTATCCTTGCCGGCATAAATCCATTATGTTAAACTAAAAAGATTACTGACGCTAATGGAATCTATTACTTAATTAGAACATGAAACAAATATAGTGGTTGGTTGCATTTGAAAAAATGTCGGCATTATAGAATATGTGTCATCAAACCTACATAGGGAGTGGTGTCGCTCAAGGCATGTCAGATAAAAAGGTTTTGCCTTGCCGTCATAAGTTAATTATGTTTAACTAAAAGATTACTGAATCTAATAGAATTATTACATGAAACAAATAAGGTGGTTGGTAGCATTCGAAAAATGTCGACATTATACAATATGTGTCATAAAACCTATATAAAATGTTCCTATACATGCAACAAATATAGTGGTTGGTAGCATTTGGAAAAAATGTCGGCATTATAGAATATGTGTCATCAAACCTACATAGGAGTGTTGTCGCTCAAGGCATGTCAGATAAAAAGTTTTGCTTTGCCGTCATAAGTTAATTATTTTTAACTAAAAAGATTACCGAAACTAATAGAATGTATTACTTAATTAGTACATGAATCAAATAAGGTGGTTGGTAACATTCGAAAAAATGTCGACATTATAGAATATGTGTCATAAAACCAATGTAAAAAGTTTCTATACGGCATAACACTGTGTGGTTTTGCCTTGCCGGCATTAATCCGTTATGTTAACTAAAAGATTACTGACGCTAATGGAATCCATCTCTTAATAGTACATGAAACATATATAGTGGTTCGTTGCATTTGGAAAATGTCGGCATTATAGAATATGTGTCATCAAACCTACATAGGAGTGTTGTCGCTCAGGCATGTCAGATAAAAAAGTTTTGCCTGCCGTCATAAGTTAATTATTTTTAACTAAAAGATTACTTAAACTAATAGAATGTGTTACTTAATTAGTACATGAAACAAATAAGGTGGTAGGAACATTCGGAAAATGTCGACATTATAGAATATGTGTCATCAAACCTACATAGGAGTGGTGTCGCTCAAGGTATGTCAGATAAAAAAGTTTTGCGTTTGCCGTCAAAGTTAATTATGTTTTACTAAAAAGATTACTGAAACTAATAGAATGTATTACTAAATTATTACATGAAACAAATAAGGTGGTTGGTAGCATTCGAAAAATGTCGACATTATAGAATATGTGTCATAAAACTATATAAAATGTTCCTATAACACTGTGCCTTGCCGGCATAAGTTAATTATGTTAAACTAAAAGGATTACTGACGCTAATGGAATCTATTACTTAATTAGTACATGAAACAAATATAGTGTTGGTTGCATTTGGAAAAAATTTCGGCATTATAGAATATGTGTCATCAAACCGACATAGGGAGTAGTGTCGTTCAAGGCATGTCAGATAAAAAAGTTTTGCCTGCCCGTCATAAGTTAATTATTTTTAACTAAAAAGATTACTTAATTAGTACATGAAACAATATAAGGTGGTAGGAACATTCGGAAAAATGTCGACATTATAGAATATGTGTCATAAAACCATATAAAAGTTTCTATAACGGCATAACACTGTGTGGTTTTGCCTTGCCGGCATAGTCAATTATGTTAAACTAAAAGATTACTGACGCTAATGGAATCTATCTCTTAAATAGTACATGAAAAAATATAGTGGTTGGTTGCATTTAGAAAAAATGTCGGCATTGTAGAATATGTGTCATCAAACCTACATAGGGAGTGGTGTCGCTCAAGACATGTCAGATAAAAAGTTTTGCCTCTGCCGTCATAAGTTAATTATGTTTAACTAAAAAGTTTACTGAAGCCATTTGTATGCATTACTAAATGTAATATAAATATAAAATGTTTCTATATGTCATAACACTGTGCCTTGCCAGCATAAGTAAAGTAAGCTAAACTAAAAGGATTACTGAAGCTAATGGAATCTATTACTCAATTAGTAAATGCATCAAACATAGTTGTTTGTTGCATTTGGAAAAAATGTCGGCATTTTAGAATATGTTTCATCAAACCTACATAGGGAGTGTTGTCGCTCAAGGCATGTCAGATAAAAAAGTTTTGATTTGCCGTCATAAGCTAATTATGTTAAACTAAAAGATTACTGATGCCATTAGAATCTATTACTTAACTAGTACATGAATCAGACATAGTTGTTGGTTGCATTCGGAAAAAATGTCGACATTATAGAATATGTGTCATAAAACCAATATAAAAAGTTTCTATATGGCATAACACTGTGTGGCTTTGCCTTGCCGGCATAAGTCAATAATGTTAAACTAAAAGGATTACTGACGCTAATGGAATCTATTATCTCAATTAGTACATTAATCAGACATAGTTGTTGGTTGCATTCGAAAAAAAATGTCGACATTATAGAATATGTGTCATAAAACCAATATAAAAATGTCTATATGGCATAACACTGTGTGGCTTTGCCTTGCCGGCATAAATCCATTATGTTCAACTAAAAAGATTACTGACGCTAATGGAATCTATTACTTAATTAGTACATGAAACAAATATAGTGGTTGGTTGCATTTGGAAAAAATGTCGGCATTATAGAATATGTGTCGTCAAACCTACATAGGGAGTGATGTCGCTCAAGGCATGCCAGATAAAAAGTTTTGCCTTTGCCGTCATAAGTTAATCACTTTTAACCAAACAGATTACTGAAGCCATTTGTATGTATTACTAAATTAGTACATGAAACAAATAAGGTGGTTGGTAGCATTCGAAAAATGTCGACATTATAGAATATGTGTCATAAAACTATATAAAATGTTTCTATATGGCATAACACTGTGTGGTTTTGCCTTGCCGGCATAAGTCAATTATGTTAAACTAAAAGGATTACTGACGCTAATGGAATCTATTACTCAATTAGTACATGAAACAAATATAGTTTTTGGTTGCATTTGGAAATTATGTCGGCGTTATAGAATATGTGTCATCAAACCTACATAGGGAGTGGTGTCGCTCAAGGCATGTCAGATAAAAAAGTATTGCCTTGCCGTCATAAGTTAATTATGTTAAACTGAAAAGATTACTGAAGCCATTTGATGTATTACTAAATTAGTACATGAAACATATAGGTGTTGGTAGCATTCGAAAAATGTCGACATTATAGAATATGTGTCATAAAACCTATATAAAATGTTTCTATATGGCATAACACCGTGTGGTTTTGCCTTGCCGGCATAAGTCAATTATGTTAAACTAAAACAATTACTGACGCTAATGGAATCTATTACTTAATTAGTACATGAAACAAATATAGTGTTTGGTTGCATTTGGAAAAATGTCGGCATTGTAGAATATGTGTCATCAAACCGACATAGGGAGTGGTGTCGCTCAAGGCATGTCAGATAAAAGAGTTTTGCCTTTGCCGTCATAGTTAATTATGTTTAACTAAAAAGATTACTGAAGCCATTTGTATGTATTACTAAATTAGTACATGAAACATATAAGGTGGTTGGTGGCATTCGGAAAAAATGTCGACATTATAGAATATGTGTCATAAAACCAATATAAAAAGTTTCTATACGGCATAACACTGTGTGGTTTTGCCTTGCCAGCATAAGTCAATTATGTTAAGTTAAAAGATTACTGACGCTAATGGAATCTATCTCTTAAATAGTACATGAAGCAAATATAGTGGTTGGTTGCATTTGGAAAAAATGTCGGCATTATAGAATATGTGTCATCAAACCGACATAGAGAGTGGTGTCGCTCAAGGTATGTCAGATAAAAAGTTTTGCCTTGCCGTCATGAGTCAATTATGTTTAACTAATAAGATTACTGAAACTAATAGAATGTATTACTAAAGTAGTACATGAAACAAATAAGGTGGTTGGAAGCATTTGGAAAAAATGTCGATATTATAGAATATGTGTCATAAAACCAATATAAAAAGTTTCTATATGGCATAACACTGTGTGGTTTTGCCTTGCCGGCATAAATCCATTATGTTAAACTAAAAAGATTACTGACGCTAATGGAATCTATTACTTAATTAGTACATGAAACAATATATGGTTGGTTGCATTTGGCAAAATGTCGGCATTATAGAATATGTGTCATCAAACCTACATAGGGAGTGGTGTCGCTCAAGGTATGTCAGATAAAAAAGTTTTGCGTTTGCCGTCAAAAGTTAATTATGTTTAACTAAAAAGATTACTGAAACTAATAGAATGTATTACTAAATTATTACATGAAACAAATAAGGTGGTTGGTAGCATTCGAAAAATGTCGACATTATAGAATATGTGTCATAAAACTATATAAAATGTTCCTAACACTGTGCCTTGCCGTCATAAGTTAATTATGTTAAACTAAAAGGATTACCGACGCTAATGGAATCTATTACTTAATTAGTACATGAAACAAATATAGTGGTTGGTTGCATTTGGAAAAAATGTCGGCATTATAGAATATGTGTCATCAAACCGACATAGAGAGTGGTGTCGCTCAAGGCATGTCAGATAAAAGAGTTTTGCCTTTGCCGTCATAAGTTAATTATGTTTAACTAAAAAGATTACTGAAGCCATTTGTATGTATTACTAAATTAGTACATGAAACATATAAGGTGGTTGGTAGCATTCGAAAAATGTCGACATTATAGAATATGTGTCATAAACCTATATAAAATGTTTCCATATGGCATAGCACTGTGCCTTGCCGGCATAAGTCAATTATGTTAAACTAAAGGATTACTGACGCTAATGGAATCTATTACTCAATTAGTACATGAATCAAACATAGTTGTTGGTTGCATTTGGAAAAAATATCGACATTATAGAATAGGTGTCATCAAACCTACATAGGGAGTGGTGTCGCTCAAGGCATGTCAGATAAAAGAGTATTGCCTTGCCGTCATAAGTTAATTATGTTAAACTAAAAGATTACTGATTCCATTAGAATCTATTACTTAATTAGTACATGAATCAGACATAGGTGTTGGTTGCATTCGGTAAAAATGTCGACATTATAGAATATGCGTCATAAAACCTATATAAGAAGTTTCTATATGGCATAACACTGTGTGGTTTTGCCTTGCCGGCATAAGTCAATTATGTTAAACTAAAAGGATTACTGACGCTAATGGAATCTATTACTTAATTAGTACATGAAGCAAATATAGTGGTTGGTTGCATTTGGAAAAAATGTCGGCATTATAGAATATGTGTCATCAAACCTACATAGGGAGTGGTGTCGCTCAAGACATGTCAGATAAAAAAGTTTTGCCTCTGCCGTCATAAGTTAATTATGTTTAACTAAAAAGTTTACTGAAGCCATTTGTATGCATTACTAAATGTAATATAAATATAAAATGTTTCTATATGTCATAACACTGTGCCTTGCCAGCATTAGTAAAGTAAGCTAAACTAAAAGGATTACTGAAGATAATGGAATCTATTACTCAATTAGTAAATGCATCAAACATAGTTGTTTGTTGCATTTGGAAAAAATGTCGGCATTTTAGAATATGTGTCATCAAACCTACATAGGGAGTGTTGTCGCTCAAGGCAAGTCAGATAAAAAAGTTTTGATTTGCCATCATAAGCTAATTATGTTAAACTAAAAAGATTACTGATGCCATTAGAATCTATTACTTAATAAGTACATGAATCAGACATAGTTGTTGGTTGCATTCGGAAAAAATGTCGACATTATAGAATATGTGTCATAAAACCATATAAAAAGTTTCTATATGGCATAACACTGTGTGGCTTTGCCTTGCCGGCATAAGTCAATAATGTTAAACTAAAAGGATTACTGACGCTAATGGAATCTATTATCTCAATTAGTACATTAATCAGACATAGTTGTTGGTTGCATTCGGAAAAAATGTCGACATTATAGAATATGTGTCATAAAACCATATAAAAAATGTCTATATGGCATAACACTGTGTGGCTTTGCCTTGCCGGCATAAATCCATTATGTTCAACTAAAAAGATTACTGACGCTAATGGAATCTATTACTTAATTAGTACATGAAACAAATATAGTGGTTGGTTGCATTTGGAAAAAATGTCGGCATTATAGAATATGTGTCGTCAAACCTATATAGGGAGTGATGTCGCTCAAGGCATGCCAGATAAAAAAGTTTTGCCTTTGCCGTCATAAGTTAATCAGTTTAACCAAACAGATTACTGAAGCCATTTGTATGTATTACTAAATTAGTACATGAAACAATAAGGTGGTTGGTAGCATTCGAAAAATGTCGACATTATAGAATATGTGTTATAAAACCTATATAAAATGTTTCTATATGGCATAACACTGTGTGGTTTTGCCTTGCCGGGATAAGTCAATTATGTTAAACTAAAAGATTACTGACGCTAATGGAATCTATTACTCAATTAGTACATGAAACAAATATAGTGGTTGGTTGCATTTGGAAAAATGTCGGCATTATAGAATATGTGTCGTCAAACCTATAGGGAGTGTGTCGCTCAAGGCATGTCAGATAAAAAAGTTTTGCCTTGCCGTCATAAGTTAATTATTTTAAACCAAAAGATTACTGAAGCCATTTGTATGTATTACTAAATTAGTACATGAAACATATAAGGTGGTTGGTAGCATTCGAAAAATGTCGACATTATAGAATATGTGTCATAAAACCTATATAAAATGTTTCCATATGGCATAACACTGTGCCTTGCCGGCATAAGTCAATTATGTTAAACTAAAAGGATTACTGACGCTAATGGAATCTATTACTCAATTAGTACATGAATCAAACATAGTTGTTGGTTGCATTTGGAAAAAATGTCGACATTATAGAATATGTGTCATCAAACCTACATAGGGAGTGGTGTCGCTCAAGGCATGTCAGATAAAAGAGTATTGCCTTGCCGTCATAAGTTAATTATGTTAAACTAAAAAGATTACTGATTCCATTAGAATCTATTACTTAATTAGTACATGAATCAGACATAGGTGTTGGTTGCATTCGTAAAAATGTCGACATTATAGAATATGCGTCATAAAACCTATATAAGAAGTTTCTATATGGCATAACACTGTGTGGTTTTGCCTTGCCGGCATAAGTCAATTATGTTAAACTAAAAGGATTACTGACGCTAATGGAATCTATTACTTAATTAGTACATGAAACAATATAGTGGTTGGTTGCATTTGGAAAAAATGTCGGCATTATAGAATATGTGTCATCAAACCTACATAGGGAGTGGTGTCGCTCAAGGCATGTCAGATAAAAGAGTTTTGCCTTTGCCGTCATAAGTTAATTATGTTTAACTAAAAGATTACTGAAGCCATTTGTATGTATTACTAAATTAGTACATGAAACATATAAGGTGGTTGGTAGCATTCGAAAAATGTCGACATTATAGAATATGTGTCATAAAACCTATATAAATGTTTCCATATGGCATAACACTGTGCCTTGCCGGCATAAGTCAATTATGTTAAACTAAAACAATTACTGACGCTAATGGAATCTATTACTTAATTAGTACATGAAACAAATATAGTGTTTGGTTGCATTTGGAAAAATGTCGGCATTGTAGAATATGTGTCATCAAACCTACATAGGGAGTGGTGTCGCTCAAGGCATTTCAGATAAAAAAGTTTTGCTTTGCCGTCATAAGTTAATTATTTTAAACTAAAAGATTACTGATGCCATTAGAATGTATTACTTAATTAGTACATGAAACAAATAAGGTGGTTGGTGGCATTCGGAAAAATGTCGACACATAGAATATGTGTCATAAACCAATATAAAAAGTTTCTATACGGCATAACACTGTGTGGTTTTGCCTTGCCAGCATAAGTCAATTATGTTAAAGTAAAAGATTTCTGACGCTAATGGAATCTATCTCTTAAATAGTATATGAAACACATATAGTGGTTGGTTGCATTTGGAAAAAATGTCGGCATTATAGAATATGTGTCATCAAACCGACATAGAGAGTGGTGTCGCTCAAGGCATGTCAGATAAAAAAGTTTTGCCTTGCCGTCATGAGTCAATTATGTTTAACTATAAGATTACTGAAACTAATAGAATGTATTACTAAGTAGTACATGCAACAAATAAGGTGGTTGGAAGCATTTGGAAAAAATGTCGATATATAGAATATGTGTCATAAAACCATATAAAAATTTTCTATATGGCATAACACTGTGTGGTTTTGCCTTGCCGGCATAATCCATTATGTTAAACTAAAAAGATTACTGACGCTAATGGAATCTATTAAATTAGTACATGAAACAAATATAGTGGTTGGTTGCATTTGGCAAAAATGTCGGCATTATAGAATATGTGTCATCAAACCTACATAGGGAGTGGTGTCGCTCAAGTATGTCAGATAAAAAGTTTTGCGTTTGCCGTCAAAAGTTAATTATGTTTAACTAAAAAGATTACTGAAACTAATAGAATGTATTACTAAATTATTACATGAAACAAATAAGGTGGTTGGTAGCATTCGAAAAATGTCGACATTATAGAATATGTGTCATAAAAACTATATAAATGTTCCTATAACACTGTGCCTTGCCGTCATAAGTTAATTATGTTAAACTAAAAGGATTACCGACGCTAATGGAATCTATTACTTAATTAGTACATGAAACAAATATAGTGGTTGGTTGCATTTGGAAAAAATGTCGGCATTATAGAATATGTGACATCAAACCGACATAGAGAGTGGTGTCGCTCAAGGCATGTCAGATAAAAAAGTTTTGCCTTGCCGTCATGAGTCAATTATGTTTAACTAAAAAGATTACTGAAACTAATAGAATGTATTACTAAATTAGTACATGAAACAAATAAGGTGGTTGGTAGCATTCGAAAAATGTCGACATTATAGAATATGTGTCATAAAACCAATATAAAAACTTTCTATACGGCATAACAGTGTGGTATTCCTTGCCGGCATAAGTCAATTATGTTAAACTAAAAAGATTACTGACGCTATTGGAATCTATCTCTTAAATAGTACATGAAACAAATATAGTGGTTGGTTGCATTTGGAAAAAATGTCGGCATTATAGAATATATGTCATCAAACCGACATAGGGAGTGGTGTCGTTCAAGGCATGTCAGATAAAAAGTTTTGCCTTGCCGTCATGAGTCAATTATGTTTAACTAAAAAGATTACTGAAACTATTAGAATGTATTACTAAATTAGTACATGAAACAAATAGTGGTGGTGGTAGCATTCGGAAAAATGTCGACATTATAGAATATGTGTCATAAAACAATATAAAAACTTTCTATACGGCATAACACTGTGTGTTTTGCCTTGCCGGCATAAGTCAATTATGTTAAACTAAAAAGATTACTAACGCTAATGGAATCTATCTCTTAAATAGTACATGAAACCAATATAGTGGTTGGTTGCATTTGGAAAAAATGTCGGCATTATAGAATATGTGTCAT
>JAURSC010000170.1:0-43647 GCA_030788265.1 Drosophila americana | reverse complement strand
AAATATTTTTTCATACAACTTAATTTTTGACCGATCGTTCCTATTGCAGCTATATGATATAGTGTCCGATCATAATAGGATTTTTGCCTATATATGAGGAGTATAGTAAAACTAATAGCGCCGAGTTTGGTCAAGATATCTTGAAAAACAAAATGTTTTTCATACAAACATCTTAATTTCCGACCAATTGTTCCTATGGCAGCTTTATGATATAGTGGTCCGATCTTAATAGAATTTTGCCTATTATAAGTAGTATATAAAACTAATAAATGCCGAGATTGGTCAAGATATCTCGATAACAAAATGTTTCTTCTACAACAACTTAATTTTCTATCGTCGTTCCTATGGCATCTTTATGATATAGTAGTCCGATCTAAATAGGATTTGAATATATATGAGGATATAGTAAGACTGATAATTCCGAGTTTGGAAACTTGATAAACAAAAGTTTTATTCATACAACTTAATTTTCGACCGGTCGTTTCTATGGCAGCTATATGATATAGTGGTCCGATCTCAATAGGATTTTGCCTATATATGAGGAGTATAGAAAACTAATAAATGCCGATTTGGTCAAGATATCTTGAAAAACAAAATGTTTTTTTTCTTACAACACTTAAGTTCCGACCGGTCGATCCCATGGCATCTATATGATATAGTGATCCAATCCTTATAGGACTTGCCTATATATGAGGAGTATAGGAAACTAATAAATGCCGATTTTGGTCAGATATCTTGATAAACAAAATTTTTTTTAATACAACTTAATTTTCGACCGATCGTTCCTATTGCAGCTATATGATATAGTGGTCCGATCATAATAGGATTTTGCCTACATATGAGGATATAGAAAACTAATAAGCCCGAGTTTGTCAAGATATCTTGAAAACAAAATGTTTTTTCATACAACAACTTAATTTCCACCCGGTATATGATTTAGAAGTATAGTAGGACTATAAATGCCGAGTTTGGAAACTTGATAAACAAAATGTTTTTTCATACAACTTAATTTCAACCGATCGTTCCTATGATAGCTATATGATATAGTGGTCCGATCTTAATAGGATTTTGCCTATATCGAGAGTTAGCATCACTAATAAATGCCGATTTGGTCAAGATATCTTGATAAACAAATATATTTTTCATATACTTAATTTTCGACGGGTCGTTCCTATGGTCAAGAAATCTTGAAAACAAAATGTTTTTTCATACAACTTAATTTTCTACCGATCGTTCCCATGTCAGCTATATGATATAGTGGTCCGATCTTAATAGGATTTTGCCTATATATGAGGAGTATAGCATCACTAATAAATGCCGAGTTGGTCAAGATATCTTGATAACCAAAATATAATTTTTCATATACCTTATTTTCGACCGGTCGTTCCTATGGTCAAGAAATCTTGAAAACAAAATGTTTTTTCATACAACAACATAATTTTCAACCGATCGTTCCTATGTCAGCTATATGATTGTGTCCGATCTTAATAGGATTTTCCTATATATGAGGAGTATAGTAAAACTAATAAATGCCGAGTTTGGTCACGATATCTTGATAAACAAAATATATTTTTTCATATAACTTAATTTTTTGACAGATCGTTCCTATGGCAGCTATATGATATAGTGGTCCGATCTAAAGATGATTTTGCATATATATGAGGAGTATAGTAAACTAATAAATGCCGAGTTTGGTCAAGATATCTTGAAAAACAAAATGTTTTTTCATACAACAACTTAATTTTCGACCGATCGTTCCCATGGCAGCTATATGATATAGTCAATCCGATCTTAATAGGATTTTGCCTATGTATAAAAGTATAGTAAAACTAATAAATGCCGAGTTTGGTCAAGATATCTTGAAAACAAAATGTTTTTTTCATACAACAACTTAATTCCCAACCGGTATATGATTTAGAAGTATAGTAAGACTAATAAATGCCGAGTTTGGAAACTTGATAAACCAAATGTTTTTTCATACAACTTATTTTCACCGATCGTTCCTATGATAGCTATATGATATATTGGTCCGATCTTAATAGGATTTTGCCTATATTGAGGAGTATAGTAAAACCAATAAGCGCCGAGTTTTGTCAAGATATCTTGATAAACAAAATATATTTTTTCATATAACTTAATTTTTGACCGATCGTTCCTATGGCAGTTATATGATATGGTGGTCCGATCTAAACGATTTTGCATATATAAGAGGAGTATAGTAAAACTAATAAATGCCGAGTTTGGTCAAGATATCTTGAAAAAAAATATAATTTTTTCATATAACTTAATTTTCGACCGGTCGTTCCTATGGTCAAGAAATCTTGAAAACAAAATGTTTTTTTCATACAACTTAATTTTCTACCGATCGTTCCCATGTCAGCTATATGATATAGTGGTCCGATCTTAATAGATTTTGCCTATATATGAGGAGTAGTAAAACCAATAAGCGCCGAGTTGGTCAAGATATCTTGATAAACAAAATATATTTTCATATAACTTAATTTTCGACAGATTGTTCCTATGGCAGCTATATGATATAGTGTCCGATATAAGATGATTTTTGCATATATATGAGGAGTATAGCATAACTAATAAATGCCGAGTTTGGTCAAGATATCTTGATAAACAAAATATTTTTTAATACAACTTAATTTTTACCGATCGTTCCTATTGCAGCTATATGATATAGTGGTCCGATCATATAGGATTTTTGCCTATATATGAGGAGTATAGTAAAACTAATAAGCGCCGAGTTTGGTCAAGATATCTTGAAAAACAAAAGTTGTATTTCATACAACATCTTAATTTCCGACCGATTGTTCCTATGTCAGCTTTATGATATAGTGGTCCGATCTTAATAGAATTTTGCCTATATAAGTATATAGTAAAAACTAATAAATGCCGAGATTGGTCAAGATATCTCGATAAACAAAATGTTTCCTTCATACAACAACTTTATTTTCTATCGGTCGTTCCTATGGCATCTTTATGATATAGTAGTCCGATCTAAATAGGATTTTGAATATATATGAGGAGTATAGTAAGACTGATAATGCCGAGTTTGAAACTTGATAAACAAAATGTTTTTTTCATACAACTTAATTTTCGACCGTTCGTTTCTATGGCAGCTATATGATATAGTGGTCCGATCTCAATAGATTTTGCCTATATATGAGTATATAGTAAAACTAATAAATCCGAGTTTAGTCAAGATATCTTGAAAAACAAAATATTTTTTCTTACAACACTTAAGTTCCGACCGGTCGATCCCATGGCACTATATGATATAGTGGCCAATCTTATAGTGACTTGGCTATAGATGAGAGTATAGTACAAGTAATAATGCCGATTTTGGTCAAGATATCATGAAAAACAAAGTGTTTTTTTAATACAACTAATTTTCGACCGATCGTTTCCTATGGCAGCTATATGATATAGTGGTCCGATCTAAGATGATTTTGCATATATATGAGGATATAGCATAACTAATAAATGCCGAGTTTGGGTCAAGATATCTTGATAAACAAAATATTTTTTAATACAACTTAATTTTTGACCGATCGTTCCTATTGCAGCTATATGAATAGGTGGTCCGATCATAATAGGATTTTGCCTATATATGGGAGTATAGTAAACTAATAAGCGCCGAGTTTGGTCAAGATATCTTGAAAAACAAAATGTTATTTCATACAACATCTTAATTTCCGACCGATTGTTCCTATGGCAGTTTTATGATATAGTGGTCCGATCTTAATAGAATTTGCCTATATATAAGTAGTATGGTAAAACTAATAAATGCCGAGATTGGTCAAGATATCTCGATAAACAAAATTTTTTTTCATACACCAACTTAATTTCGACCGGTATATGATTTAGAAGTATAGTAAGACTAATAAATGCCGAGTTTGGAAACTTTATAAACAAAATGTTTTTTTCATACAACAACTTAATTTTCAACCGATCGTTCCTATGTCAGCTATATGATATAGTGGCCGATCTAATAGGATTTTGCCTATATATGAGAGTATAGTAAAACCATAAGCGCCGAGTTTTGTCAAGATATCTTGATAAACAAAATATATTTTTTCATATACTTATTTTTTTCGACCGATCGTTCCTATGGCAGCTATATGATATGGTGGTCCGATCTAAAAGGATTTCGCATATATAAGAGGAGTATAGTAAAACTAATAAATGCCGAGTTTGGTCAAGATATCTTGAGAAAAAAATATATATTTTTTCATATAACTTAATTTTCGACCGGTCTCTCCTATGGCAGCTAAATGATATAGTGGTCCGATCCAAATAGGATTTTGCATATATATAAGGAGTATAGTAAAACTAATAAATGCCGAGTTTGGAAACTTGATAACAAAATGTTTTTTCATACAACAACTTAATTTTCTATCGGTCGTTCCTAAGGCATCCTTGTGATATAGTGGTCCGATCTCAATAGATTTTGCCTATATATGAGGAGTATAGAAAACTAATAAATGCCGAGATTGGTCAAGATATCTCGATAAACAAATGTTTCTTCATACAACAACTTAATTTCTATCGGTCGTTCCTATGGCATCTTTATGATAAAGTGTTCCGATCTCAATAGGATTTTGCCTATATATGAGGAGTATAGTAAACTAATAAATGCCGAGTTTGGTCAAGATATCTTGAAAACAAAATGTTTTTTTCTTACAACAACTTAAGTTCCGACCGGTCGTTCCTATGGCAGCTATATGATATAGTGGTCCGATCCTTATAGGACTTTGCCTATATATGAGAGTATAGTAAAACTAATAAATGCCGATTTTGGTCAAATATCTTGATAAACAAAATTTTTTTCATACAACTTAATTTTCGACTGATCGTTCCTATGGCAGCTATATGATATAGTGGTCCCATCCTTATAGGACTTGGCTATAGATGACGAGTATAGTAAAAGTAATAATCCGATTTTGTCAAGATATCATGAAAAACAAAGTGATTTTTAATACAACTTAATTTTCGACCGATCGTTCCTATTGCAGCTATATGATATAGTGGTCCGATCATAATAGGATTTTGCCTTTATATGAGGAGTATAGTAAAACTAATAAGCGCCGAGTTTTGGTCAAGATATCTTGAAAAACAACTGTTTTTTCATACAACATCGTAATTTCCGACCGATCGTTCCTATGGCAGCTTTATGATATTGGTCCGATCTTATAGAATTTAGCCTATATATAACTAGTAAAGTAAAACTAATAAATGCCGAGATTGGTCAAGATATCTCGATAAACAAAATGTTTCTTCATACAACAACTTAATTTTCTATCGGTCGTTCCTATGGCATCTTTATGATATAGTAGTCCGATTTAAATAGGATTTTGAATATATGAGGAGTATAGTAAGACTAATAAATGCCGAGTTTGGTCAAGATATCTTGAGTTCTTGAGTTATGTAGTTCTATTATTTCACCTTCCCAGCATGGGTTCGTGAAGCGCAGATCTACAACCACTAACCTTCTTGAGTTTACTTCGTTTGTAATTGATGGGTTAAGGAAAGAAAGCCGACTGACGTTATCTATACTGATTTCAGTAGGGCTTTCGACTCTGTCAACCATTCCTTGTTGCTTCATAAAATAAGCCATCTCGGCTTCCCAGTCAATCTTTTGAACTGGATATCAAGTATTTTGCGTGACAGAACCCAAAAGGTTCTTTTCAGAAATTCATCTCTAAACGTATTCTGGTCTTCCGGTGTTCCTCAAGGTAGTCATCTTGGCCCGCTACTCTTTACTCTTTTCATCAATGACCTTCCCTCGATACTGTCTCACTCTCGAGTATTAACGTATGCTGATGATGTAAAATTATGCCTTGCATATAGGATATTGCATCATGATATCTCTTACAAGCGGACATTGATGCGTTTCAGGTTTGGTGTCTAGCCAACCTGTTAAACATAAACTGCTCTAAATGTAAGGTTATGACCTTCTATAGAACCCCCCTCGATTTGTTTCTTACATCCTTGATAGCATACCGCTTGAGCGTGTTAATAGTACTTCTAATGAAGTTAATGATCTAGGTGTCATCCTTGATCATAAACTTAAATTCGACTCCCATGTGAATACCGTGGTCAATAAGGCCAGAATTTTATGGGTTCATCAAGCGATGGTCAAAGGAGTTTTGACGATCCGTACACGACAAAACACTTTATATATCTTTGGTACGACCTATTCTTGAGTATGCCTCATGTATCTGGTCACCACAATATGCTACCCATCAGGACAGAATTGAATCCGTTCAGAAACAATACTTGTTGTTTGCCCTTAGTGGTTTAAATTGGGATCCTCGTGTGCGGTTACCGTCATACTCCGTAGACTTCTGATGATTAACCTTCCTTCTTTAATTCGTAGAACCATTTATTCATAAATTAATTACTGGTGAAATCGACTCTTCTGTGTTTGATTAGCCAATTAATTTCTCTACCCCTACTAGACTAACTCGTAATTTTGTACCTTTATCGCTTCAATTTTGCTCACTAATTATACTTTGCGTGAACCGTTCAGGGTTCTCTGTGATGACTATAACAACATTACAGAGTATTCCTCGGAAGCTTCTCTTCCTCGTATAAAGTCTTCTATTCTAAACTATTTAGCAAGTAGATAGTCCTAATTTATTTGTAATTGTATTTGTACACGTACTCGTTGTTGTATCGACTTTTATTTAATATTTTTTTTTTTCTTCATATTTACTTTTCATTTCGTGTCGTACGTTATACGACTGCGCCCCTCGGTCGGTTGGGCGGGAGGTGGATGCAGTACGTTGCATCGGGATTCGCGTTAAACAAAAAAAAAAAAAAATAAAAAAAAAAAAAATAAAAAAATAAATTTTTTCATATAACTTCATTTTCGACCGGTCTCTCCTTTGGCAGCTAAATTATAGTGGTCCGATCCAAATAGGATTTTGCATTGATATGAGGAGTATAGAAAAACTAATAATGCCGAGTTCGGACAAGATATCTTGAAAACAAATGTTTTTTCATACAACAACTTAATTTTCAACCGATCGTTCCTATGTCAGCTATATGATATAGTGGTCCGATCTTAATAGTATTTTGCCTATATATGAGGAGTATAGTAAAACCAATAAGCGCCGAATTTTGTCAAGATATCTTGATACAAAATATATTTTTTCATATAACTTAATTTTCGACCGATCGTTCCTATGGCAGCTATATGATATAGTGGAACGATCTAAATAGGATTTTGCATATATATGAGGAGTATAGACAAACTAATAAATGCCGAGTTCGGTCAAGATATCTGAAAACAAAATGTTTTTTCATACACACAAATTTTTCAACCGATCGTTCCTATGTCAGCTATATGATATAGTGGTCCCGATCTTAATAGGATTTTGCCTATATATGAGGAGTACAGTAAACCAATAAGCGCCGAGTTTGGTCAAGATATCTTGATAAACAAAATATATTTTTTCATATAACTTAATTTCGACCGATCGTTTCTATGGCAGCTATATGATATAGTGGTCCGATCTCAATAGGATTTTGCCTATATATGAGGAGTATAGTAAAACTAATAAATTCCGAGTTTGGTCAAGATATCTTGATAAACAAAATGTTTTTTCTTTCAACATTTAAGTTCCGACCGTCGTTCCTAAGGCAGCTATATGATAAAGTGGTCCGATCCTTATAGGACTTTGCCTATATATGAGGAGTATAGTAAAACTAATAAATGCCGATTTTGGTCAAGAAATCTTGATAAACAAATTTTTTTTTCATACAACTTAATTTTCGACCGATCGTTCCTATGGCAGCTAATATAAGTGGTCCGATCTAAATAGGATTTTGCAAGATAAATGTTTTTTCATACAACAACTTAATTTTCGGCCGATCGTTCCTATGTCAGCTATATGATATAATGGTCCGATCTTATAGGATTTTGCCTATATATGAGGAGTATAGTAAAAACAATAAGCGCCGAGTTTGGTCAAGATATCTTGATAAACAAATATATTTTTTTCATATAACTTAATTTTCGACGGATCGTTCCTATGGCAGCTATATGATATAGTGGTCCCATCCTTATAGGACTTGGCTATAGATGAGGAGTATAGTAAAAGTAATAAATGCCGATTTTGGTCAAGATATCATGAAAACAAAGTGTTTTTTAATACAACTTAATTTTCAACCGATCGTTCCTATTGCAGCTATATGATATAGTGGTCCGATCATAATAGGATTTTGCCTATATATGAGGAGTATAGTAAAACTAATAAGCGCCGAGTTTGGTCAAGATCTTGAAAAACAAATGTTTTTTCATACAACATCTTAATTTTCCGACCGATCGTTCCTATGGCAGCTTTATGATATAGTATAGAATTTTGCCTATATATAAGTAGTATAGTAAAACTAATAAATGCCGAGATTGGTCAAGATATCTCGATAAACAAAATGTTTCTTCATACAACAACTTAATTTTCTATCAGTCGTTCCTATGGCATCTTTATGATATAGTAGTCCGATTTAAATAGGATTTTGAATATATATGAGAGTATAGTAAGACTAATAAATGCCGAGTTTGGTCAAGATATCTTGAGTTCTTGAGTTTATGTAGTTCTATTATTTCACCTTCCCAGCATGGGTTCGTGAAGCGCAGATCTACAACCACTAACCTTCTTGAGTTTACTTCGTTGTAATTGATGGGTTTAAGGAAAGAAAGCAGACTGACGTCATCTATACTGATTTCAGTAAGGCTTTCGACTCTGTCAACCATTCCTTGTTGCTTCATAAAATAAGCCATCTCGGCTTCCCAGTCAATCTTTTGAACTGGATATCAGAGTATTTGCGTGACAGAACCCAAAAGGTTCTTTTCAGAAACTCATTCTCTAAACGTATTCTGGTGACTTCCGGTGTTCCTCAAGGTAGTCATCTTGACCCGCTACTCTTTACTCTTTTCATTATGACCTTCCCTCGATACTGTCTCACTCTCGAGTATTAATGTATGCTGATGATGTAAAATTATGCCTTGCATATAAGGATATTGCATCATGTTATCTCTTACAAGCGGACATTGATGCGTTTCAGGCTTGGTGTCTAGCCAACCTGTTAAACTTAAACTGCTCTAAATGTAAGGTTATGACCTTCTATAGAAGCCCTCCTCGATTTGTTTCTTACATCCTTGATAGCATACCGCTTGAGCGTGTTAATAGTACTTCTAATGAGTTAATGATCTAGTGTCATCCTTGATCATAAACTTAAATTCGACTCCCATGTGAATACCGTGGTCAATAAGGCCAGAATAGTTATGGTTTCATCAAGCGATGGTCAAAGGAGTTTGACGATCCGTACACGACAAAACACTTTATATATCTTTGGTACGACCTATTCTTGAGTATGCCTCATGTATCTGGTCACCACAATATGCTACCCATCAGGACAGAATTGAATCCGTTCAGAAACATACTTGTTGTTTGGTTAAATTGGGATCCTCGTGTGCGGTTACCGTCATACTCCAGTAGACTTCTGATGATTAACCTTCCTTCTTTAATTAATCGTAGAACCATTTATTCATAATTAATTACTGGTGAATCGACTCTTCTGTGTTGATTAGCCAATTAATTTCTTTACCCCTACTAGACTAACACGTAATTTTGTACCTTTATCGCTTCAATTTTGCTCAACTAATTATGCCTTGCATGAACCGTTCAGGGTTCTCTGTGATGACTATAACAAGCATTACAGAGTATTCTGCTCGGAAGCTTCTCTTCCTCGTATAAAGTATTCTATCTAAACTATTTAGCAAGTAGATAGTCCTATTTTTATTTGTAATTGTATTTGTACACGTACTCGTTGTTTGTATCGACTTTTTTTTAATATTTTTTTTTCTTCATATTTACTTTTCATTTCGTGTCGTACGTTATACGACTGCGCCCCTCGGTCAGTTGGGCGGGAGGTGGATGCAGTACGTTGCATCGGGATTCGCGTTAAACAAAAAAAAAAAAAAAAAAAAATTATATACATTTTTTCATATAACTTAATTTTCGACCGGTCTCTCCTATGGCAGCTAAATTATATAGTGGTCCGATCCAAATAGGATTTTGCTTTGATATGAGGCGTATAGAAAAACTAATAAATGCCGAGTTCGGTTAAGATATCTTGAAAACAAAATATATTTTTTCATATAACTTTTTTCGACCGATCGTTCCTATGGCAGCTATATGATATAGTGGTCCGATCTAAATAGGATTTTGCATATATATGAGGAGTATAGTAAAACTAATAAATGCCGAGTTCGGTCAAGATATCTTGAAAACAAAAGTTTTTTTCATACAACACTTAATTTTCAACCGATCGTTCCTATGTCAGCTATATGATATAGTGGTCCGATCTCAATAGGATTTTGCCTATATATAGGAGTATAGTAAAACCAATAAGCGCCGAGTTTGGTCAAGATATCTTGATACACAAAATATATTTTTTCATATAACTTAAATTTCGACCGATCGTTCCTATGGCAGCTATATGATATAGTGGTCCGATCTCAATAGGATTTTGCCTATATATGAGGAGTATTGTAAACTAATAAATGCCGAGTTTGGTCAAGATATCTTGATAAACAAAATGTTTATTTTTTTAACAATTTAAGTTCCGACCGGTCGTTCCTATGGCAGCTATATGATAAAGTGGTCCGATCCTTATAGGACTTTGCCATATATGAGGAGTATAGTAAAACTAATAAATGCCGATTTAGGTCAAGATATCTTGATAAACAAAATTTTTTTTCATACAACTTAATTTTCGACCGATCGTTCCTATGGCAGCTATATAATATAGTGGTCCGATCTTAATAGGATTTTGCAAACTAAATGTTTTTTCATACAACAACTTAATTTTCGACCGATCGTTGTCAGCTATATCATATAGTGGTCCGATCTTAATAGGATTTTGCCTATATATGAGGAGTATAGTAAAACTAATAAATGCCGATTTTGGTCAAGATATCTTGATAAACAAAATTTTTTTTCATACAACTTACTTTTTCGACCGATCGTTCCTATGGCAGCTATATTATAGTGGTCCGCTCCTTATAGGCTTTGTATATGTATGAGGAGTATAGTAAAACTAATAAATGCCGAGTTTGGTCAAATATCTTAAGAAACAAAATGTTTTTTTTCACACCTTATTTTCGACGATCGTTCCCATGGCAGCTATATGATATAGTCATCCAATCTTAATAGGATTTTGCCTATATATAAGAGTATAGTAAAACTAATAAATGCCGCGTTTGTTCAAGATATCTTGAAAACAAAATGTTTCTGCATACAACAACTTAATTTTCGACCGATCGTTTCTATGGCAGCTATATGATATAGTGGTCCGATCTCAAGGATTTTGCCTATATATGAGGAGTATAGTAAAACTAATAAATGCCGATTTTGGTAAAGAATCTTAATAAACAAAATTTTTTTTCATACAACTTAACTTCGACTGATCGTTCCTATGGCAGCTATATGATATAGTGGTTCTCTCCTTATAGGACTTGGCTATAGATGAGGAATATAGTAAAAGTAATAAATGCCGAGTTTGGTCAAGATATCATGAAAAACAAAGTGTTTTTTAATACAACTTAATTTTCGACCGATCGTCCTATTGCAGCTATATGATATAGTGGTCCGATCAAATAGGATTTTGCCTATATATGACGAGTATAGTAAAACTAATAAGCGCCGAGTTTGGTCAAGATATCATGAAAAACAAAATGTTTTTTCATACAACAACTTAATTTTCGACCGATCGTTCCTATGGCAGCGATAGATATAGCGGTCCGATCTAAATAGGATTTTGCAAACTAAATGTTTTTTCATACAACAACTAATTTTCAACCGATCGTTCCTATGGCAGCTATATGATATAGTGGTCCGATCTAAATAGGATTTTGCATAATATGAGGAGTATAGTAAAACTAATAATGCCGAGTTTGGTCAAGATATCTTGAGAAACAAAATACATTTTTTCATATAACTTAATTTTCGACCGGTCGTTCCTATGGAAGCTATATGATATAGTGGTCCGATCTAAAGAGGATTTTGCAAATATATGAGGAGTATAGCAAAACTAACAAATGCCGAGTTTGGTCAAGATATCTTGAAAAAGAAAATGTTTTTTCATACAACAACTTAATTCCGACGGGACGTTCCTGTGGCAGCTATATGATATAGTGGTCCGATCTTAATAGGATTTTGCCTATATATGAGGAGTACAGTAAAACCAATAAGCGCGAGTTGGTCAAGATATCTTGATACCACAAATATATTTTTTCATATACTTAAATTTCGACCGATCGTTTCTATGGCAGCTATATGATATAGTGGTCCGATCTCAATAGGATTTTGCCTATATATGAGGAGTATAGTAAAACTAATAAATTCCGAGTTTGGTCAAGATATCTTGATAAACAAAATGTTTTTCTTTCAACAATTTAAGTTCCGACCGGTCGTTCCTAAGGCAGCTATATGATAAAGTGGTCCGATCCTTATAGGACTTTGCCTATATATATGAGGAGTATAGTAAAACTAATAAATGCCGATTTTGGTCAAGAAATCTTGATAAACAAAATTTTTTTTCATACAACTTAATTTTCGACCGATCGTTCCTATGGCAGCTATATAATATAGTGGTCCGATCTAAATAGGATTTTGCAAGATAAATGTTTTTTCATACAACAACTTAATTTTCGGCCGATCGTTCCTATGTCAGCTATATGATATAATGGTCCGATCTTAATAGGATTTTGCCTATATGAGGAGTATAGTAAAAACATAAGCGCCGAGTTGGTCCGAGTCAAGATATCTTGATAAACACAAAATATATTTTTCATATAACTTAATTTTCGACGGATCGTTCCTATGGCAGCTATATGATATAGTGGTCCCATCCTTATAGGACCTTGGCTATAGATGAGTGAGAGTATAGTAAAAGTAATAAATGCCGATTTGGGTCAAGATCATATGAAAAACAAAGTGTTTTTTTAATACAACTTAATTTTCAACCGATCGTTCCTATTGCAGCTATATGATATAGTGGTCCGATCAATAGGATTTTGCCTATATATGAGGAGTATAGTAAAACTAATAAGCGCCGAGTTTGGTCAAGATATCTTGAAAAACAAAATGTTTTTTTCATACAACATCTTAATTCCGCCGACCGATCGTTCCTATATGGCAGCTTTATGATATAGTATAGAATTTTGCCTATATATAAGTAGTATAGTAAAACTAATAAATGCCGAGATTGGTCAAGATATCTCGATAAACAAAATGTTTCTTCATACAACAAAACTTAATTTCTATCAGTCGTTCCTATGGCATCTTTATGATTATAGTAGTCCGATTAAATAGGATTTTGAATATATATGAGGAGTATAGTAAGACTAATAAATGCCGAGTTGGTCAAGATATCTTGAGTTTCTTGAGTTATGTAGTTCTATTATTTCACCTTCCCAGCATGGGTTCGTGTGAAGCGCAGATCTAACACCACTAACCTTCTGGAGTTTACTTCGTTTGTAATTGATGGGTTTAAGGAAAGAAAGCAGACTGACGTCATCTATACTGATTTCAGTAAGGCTTTCGACTCTGCCAACCATTCTTGTTGCTTCATAAAATAAGCCATCTCGGCTTCCCAGTCAATCTTTTGAACTGGATATCAGAGTATTTGCGTGACAGAAACCAAAAGGTTCTTTTCAGAAACTCATTCTCTAACGTTTTCTGGTGACTTCCGGTGTTCCTCAAGGTAGTCATCTTGACCCGCTACTCTTTACTCTTTTCATTAATGACCTTCCCTCGATACTGTCTCACTCTCGAGTATTAATGTATGCTGATGATGTAAAATTATGCCTTGCATATAAGGATATTGCATCATGTTATCTCTTACAAGCGGACATTGATGCGTTCAGGCTTGGTGTCTAGCCAACCTGTTAAACTTAAACTGCTCTAAATGTAAGGTTATGACCTTCTATAGAAGCCCCCTCGATTTGTTTCTTACATCCTTGATAGCATACCGCTTGAGCGTGTTAATAGTACTTTAATGAAGTTAATGATCTAGGTGTCATCCTTGATCATAAACTTAAATTCGACTCCCATGTGAATACCGTGGTCAATAAGGCCAGAATAGTTATGGGTTTCATCAAGCGATGGTCAAAGGAGTTTGACGATCCGTACACGACAAAAACACTTTATATATCTTTGGTACGACCTATTCTTGAGTATGCCTCATGTATCTGGTCACCACAATATGCTACCCATCAGGACAGAATTGAATCCGTTCAGAAACAATACTTGTTGTTTGGTTTAAATTGGGATCCTCGTGTGCGGTTACCGTCATACTCCAGTAGACTTCTGATGATAACCTTCCTTCTTTAATTAATCGTAGAACCATGCTGGGTGTTATTTTATTCATAAATTAATTACTGGTGAAATCGACTCTTCTGTGTTGATTAGCCAATTAATTTCTTTACCCCTACTAGACTAACACGTAATTTTGTACCTTTATCGCTTCAATTTTGCTCAACTAAATATGCCTTGCATGAACCGTTCAGGGTTCTCTGTGATGACTATAACAAGCATTACAGAGTATTCTGCTCGGAAGCTTCTCTTCCTCGTATAAAGTATTCTATTCTAAACTATTAGCAAGTAGATAGTCCTATTTTTATTTGTAATTGTATTTGTACACGTACTCGTTGTTGTATCGACTTTTTTTTAATATTTTTTTTTCCTCATATTTACTTTTCATTTCGTGTCGTACGTTATACGACTGCGCCCCTCGGTCGGTTGGGCGGGAGGTGGGATGCAGTACGTTGCATCGGGATTCGCGTTAAACAAAAAAAAAAAAAAAAAAAAAAAAATTATATACATTTTTCATATAACTTAATTTCGACCGTCTCTCCTATGGCAGCTAAATTATATAGTGGTCCGATCCAAATAGGATTTTGCTTTGATATGAGGCGTATAGAAAAACTAATAAATGCCGAGTTCGGTTAAGATATCTTGAAAACAAAATATATTTTTTCATATAACTTAATTTTCGACCGATCGTTCCTATGGCAGCTATATGATATAGTGGTCCGATCTAAATAGGATTTTGCAGCATATATATGAGGAGTATAGTAAAACTAATAAATGCCGAGTTCGGTTCAAGATATCTTGAAAACAAAAGTTTTTTTTATACAACAACTTAATTTTCAACCGATCGTTCCTATGTCAGCTATATGATATAGTGGTCCGATCTCAATAGGATTTTGCCTATATATGAGGAGTATAGTAAAACCAATAAGCGCCGAGTTTGGTCAAGATATCTTGATACACAAAATATATTTTTTCATATAACTTAAATTTCGACCGATCGTTCCTATGGCAGCTATATGATATAGTGGTCCGATCTCAATAGGATTTTGCCTATATATGAGGAGTATTGTAAAACTAATAAATGCCGAGTTTGGTCAAGATATCTTGATAAACAAAATGTTATTTTTTTAACAATTTAAGTTCCGACCGGTCGTTCCTATGGCAGCTATATGATAAAGTGGTCCGATCCTTATAGGACTTTGCCATATATGAGGAGTATAGTAAAACTAATAAATGCCGATTTAGGTCAAGATATCTTGATAAACAAAATTTTTTTTCATACAACTTAATTTTCGACCGATCGTTCCTATGGCAGCTATATAATATAGTGGTCCGATCTTAATAGGATTTTGCAAACTAAATGTTTTTTTCATACAACAACTTAATTTTCGAACCGATCGTTGTCAGCTATATCATATAGTGGTCCGATCTAATAGGATTTGCCTATATATGAGGAGTATAGTAAAACTAATAAATGCCGATATTTTGGTCAAGATATCTTGATAAACAAAATTTTTTTTTCATACAACTTACTTTTCGACCGATCGTTCCTATGGCAGCTATATGATATAGTGGTCCGCTCCTTATAGGACTTTGTATATGTATGAGGAGTATAGTAAAACTAATAAATGCCGAGTTTGGTCAAGATATCTTAAGAAACAAAATGTTTTTTCATACAACCTTATTTTCGACCGATCGTTCCCATGGCAGCTATATGATATAGTCATCCAATCTTAATAGGATTTTTGCCTATATATAAGAAGTATAGTAAAAACTAATAAATGCCGCGTTTGTTCAAGATATCTTGAAAAACAAAATGTTTCTGCATACAACAACTTAATTTTCGACCGATCGTTGTCAGCTATATCATATAGTGGTTCGATCTTAATAGGATTTTGCCTATATATGAGGAGTATAGTAAAACTAATAATGCCGATTTTGGTCAAGATATCTTGATAAACAAATTTTTTTTTTCATACAACTTACTTTTCGACCGATCGTTCCTATGGCAGCTATATGATAAAGTGGTCCGATCCTTATAGGACTTTGCCTATATATGAGGAGTATAGTAAAACTAATAAATGCCGATTTTGGTCAAGAAATCTTGATAAACAAAATTTTTTCATACAACTTAATTTTCGACCGATCGTTCCTATGGCAGCTATATAATATAGTGGTCCGATCTAAATAGGATTTTGCAAGATAAATGTTTTTTCATACAACAACTTAATTTTCGGGCCGATCGTTCCTATGTCAGCTATATGATATATGGTCCGATCTTAATAGGATTTTGCCTATATGAGGAGTATAGTAAAAACAATAAGCGCCCGAGTTTGGTCAAGATATCTTGATAAACAAAATATTTTTTCATATAACTTATTTTCGACGGATCGTTCCTATGGCAGCTATATGATATGTGGTCCCATCCTTATAGGACTTGGCTATAGATGAGGAGTATAGTAAAAGTAATAAATGCCGATTTTGGTCAAGATTCATGAAAAACAAAGTGTTTTTTAATACAACTTAATTTTCAACCGATCGTTCCTATTGCAGCTATATGATATAGTGGTCCGATCATAATAGGATTTTGCCTATATATGAGGAGTATAGTAAAACTAATAAGCGCCGAGTTTGGTCAAGATATCTTGAAAAACAAATGTTTTTTCATACAACATCTTAATTTCCGACCGATCGTTCCTATGGCAGCTTTATGATATAGTATAGAATTTTGCCTAATATAAGTAGTATAGTAAAACTAATAAATGCCGAGATTGGTCAAGATATCTCGATAAACAAAATGTTCTTCATACAACAACTTAATTTTCTATCAGTCGTTCCTATGGCATCTTTATGATATAGTAGTCCGATTTAAATAGGATTTTGAATATATAGAGGAGTATAGTAAGACTAATAAATGCCGAGAGTTTGGTCAAGATATCTTGAGTTCTTGAGTTATGTAGTTCTATTATTTCACCTTCCAGCATGGGTTCGTGAAGCGCAGATCTACAACCACTAACCTTCTTGAGTTTACTT
Source organism: Drosophila americana (assembly GCA_030788265.1). NCBI lineage: Eukaryota > Metazoa > Arthropoda > Insecta > Diptera > Drosophilidae > Drosophila > Drosophila americana. The sequence continues at coordinate 26,218 of JAURSC010000170.1, read as the reverse complement.
CGTTTGTAATTGATGGGTTTAAGACAGAAAGCAGACTGACGTCATCTATACTGATTTCAGTAAGGCTTTCGACTCTGTCAACCATTCCTTGTTGCTTCATAAAATAAGCCATCTCGGCTTCCCAGTCAATCTTTTGAACTGGATATCAGAGTATTGCGTGACAGAACCCAAAAGGTTCTTTTCAGAAACTCATTCTCTAAACGTATTCTGGTGACTTCCGGTGTTCCTCAAGGTAGTCATCTTGACCCGCTACTCTTTACTCTTTTCATTAATGACCTTCCCTCGATACTGTCTCACTCTCGAGTATTAATGTATGCTGATGATGTAAAATTATGCCTTGCATATAAGGATATTGCATCATGTTATCTCTTACAAGCGGACATTGATGCGTTTCAGGCTTGGTGTCTAGCCAACCTGTTAAACTTAAACTGCTCTAAATGTAAGGTTATGACCTTCTATAGAAGCCCTCCTCGATTTGTTTCTTACATCCTTGATAGCATACCGCTTGAGCGTGTTAATAGTACTTCTAATGAAGTTAATGATCTAGGTGTCATCCTTGATCATAAACTTAAATTCGACTCCCATGTGAATACCGTGGTCAATAAGGCCAGAATAGTTATGGGTTTCATCAAGCGATGGTCAAAGGAGTTTGACGATCCGTACACGACAAAAACACTTTATATATTTTGGTACGACCTATTCTTGAGTATGCCTCATGTATCTGGTCACCACAATATGCTACCCATCAGGACAGAATTGAATCCGTTCAGAAACAATACTTGTTGTTTGGTTTAAATTGGGATCCTCGTGTGCGGTTACCGTCATACTCCAGTAGACTTCTGATGATTAACCTTCCTTCTTTAATTAATCGTAGAACCATGCTGGGTGTTATATTTATTCATAAATTAATTACTGGTGAAATCGACTCTTCTGTGTTGATTAGCCAATTAAATTTCTTTACCCCTACTAGACTAACACGTAATTTTGTACCTTTATCGCTTCAATTTTGCTCAACTAATTATGCCTTGCATGAACCGTTCAGGGTTCTCTGTGATGACTATAACAAGCATTACAGAGTATTCTGCTCGGAAGCTTCTCTTCCTCGTATAAAGTATTCTATTCTAAACTATTTAGCAAGTAGATAGTCCTATTTTTATTTGTAATTGTATTTGTACACGTACTCGTTGTTTGTATCGACTTTTTTTTTAATATTTTTTTTTCTTCATATTTACTTTTCATTTCGTGTCGTACGTTATACGACTGGCCCCTCGGTCGGTTGGGCGGGAGGTGGGATGCAGTACGTTGCATCGGGATTCGCGTTAAACAAAAAAAAAAAAAAAAAAAAAAAAATTATATACATTTTTCATATAACTTAATTTTCGACCGGTCTCTCCTATGGCAGCTAAATTATAGTGGTCCGATCCAAATAGGATTTTGCTTTGATATGAGGCGTATAGAAAAACTAATAAATGCCGAGTTCGGTTAAGATATCTTGAAAACAAAATATATTTTTTCATATAACTTAATTTTCGACCGATCGTTCCTATGGCAGCTATTAGATATAGTGGTCCGATCTAAATAGGATTTTGCATATATGAGGAGTATAGTAAAACTAATAAATGCCGAGTTCGGTCAAGATATCTTGAAACAAAAGTTTTTTCATACAACAACTTAATTTTCAACCGATCGTTCCTATGTCAGCTATATGATATAGTGGTCCGATCTCAATAGGATTTTGCCTATATATGAGGAGTATAGTAAAACCAATAAGCGCCGAGTTTGGTCAAGATATCTTGATACACAAAATATATTTTTTCATATAACTTAAATTTCGACCGATCGTTCCTATGGCAGCTATATGATATGTGGTCCGATCTCAATAGGATTTTGCCTATATATGAGGAGTATTGTAAAACTAATAAATGCCGAGTTTGGTCAAGATATCTTGATAAACAAAATGTTATTTTTTTAACAATTTAAGTTCCGACCGGTCGTTCCTATGGCAGCTATATGATAAAGTGGTCCGATCCTTATAGGACTTTGCCATATATGAGGAGTATAGTAAAACTAATAAATGCCGATTTAGGTCAAGATATCTTGATAAACAAAATTTTTTTTCATACAACTTAATTTTCGACCGATCGTTCCTATGGCAGCTATATAATATAGTGGTCCGATCTTAATAGGATTTTGCAAACTAAATGTTTTTTCATACAACAACTTAATTTTCGACCGATCGTTGTCAGCTATATCATATAGTGGTCCGATCTTAATAGGATTTTGCCTATATATGAGGAGTATAGTAAAACTAATAAATGCCGATTTTGGTCAAGATATCTTGATAAACAAAATTTTTTTCATACAACTTACTTTTCGACCGATCGTTCCTATGGCAGCTATATGATATAGTGGTCCGCTCCTTATAGGACTTTGTATATGTATGAGGAGTATAGTAAAACTAATAAATGCCGAGTTGGTCAAGATATCTTAAGAAACAAATGTTTTTTCATACAACCTTATTTTCGACCGATCGTTCCCATGGCAGCTATATGATATAGTCATCCAATCTTAATAGGATTTTGCCTATATATAAGAAGTATAGTAAAACTAATAAATGCCGCGTTTGTTCAAGATATCTTGAAAAACAAAATGTTTCTGCATACAACAACTTAATTTCGACCGATCGTTTCTATGGCAGCTATATGATATAGTGGTCCGATCTCAATAGGATTTTGCCTATATATGAGGAGTATAGTAAAACTAATAAATGCCGATTTTGGTAAAGATATCTTAATAAACAAAATTTTTTTCATACAACTTAACTTTCGACTGATCGTTCCTATGGCAGCTATATGATATAGTGGTCCTATCCTTATAGGACTTGGCTATAGATGAGGAATATAGTAAAAGTAATAAATGCCGAGTTTGGTCAAGATATCATGAAAAACAAAGTGTTTTTTAATACAACTTAATTTTCGACCGATCGTTCCTATTGCAGCTATATGATATAGTGGTCCGATCATAATAGGATTTTGCCTATATATGACGAGTATAGTAAAACTAATAAGCGCCGAGTTTGGTCAAGATATCATGAAAAACAAAATGTTTTTTCATACAACAACTTAATTTTCGACCGATCGTTCCTATGGCAGCGATATGATATAGCGGTCCGATCTAAATAGGATTTTGCAAACTAAATGTTTTTTCATACAACAACTTAATTTTCAACCGATCGTTCCTATGGCAGCTATATGATATAGTGGTCCGATCTAAATAGGATTTTGCATATATATGAGGAGTATAGTAAAACTAATAAATGCCGAGTTTGGTCAAGATATCTTGAGAAACAAAATACATTTTTCATATAACTTAATTTTCGACCGGTCGTTCCTATGGAAGCTAATGATATAGTGGTCCGATCTAAAGAGGATTTTGCAAATATATGAGGAGTATAGCAAAACTAACAAATGCCGAGTTTGGTCAAGATATCTTGAAAAAGAAAATGTTTTTTTCATACAACAACTTAATTTCCGACCGGACGTTCCTGTGGCAGCTATATGATATAGTGGTCCGATCCTTATAGGACTTTGCCTATATATGAGGAGTATAGTAAAACTAATAAATGCCGATTTTGTTCAAGATATCTTGATAAACAAAATTTTTTTTCATACAACTTAATTTCGACTGATCGTTCCTATGGCAGCTATATGATATAGTGGTCCCATCCTTATAGGACTTGGCTATAGATGACGAGTATAGTAAAAGTAATAAATGCCGATTTTGGTCAAGATATCATGAAAAACAAAGTGATTTTTAATACAACTTAATTTTCGACCGATCGTTCCTATTGCAGCTATATGATATAGTGGTCCGATCATAATAGGATTTTGCCTTTATATGAGGAGTATAGTAAAACTAATAAGCGCCGAGTTTGGTCAAGATATCTTGAAAAACAAACTGTTTTTTCATACAACATCGTAATTTCCGACCGATCGTTCCTATGGCAGCTTTATGATATAGTGGTCCGATCTTAATAGAATTTAGCCTATATATAACTAGTATAGTAAAACTAATAAATGCCGAGATTGGTCAAGATATCTCGATAAACAAAATGTTTCTTCATACAACAACTTAATTTTCTATCGGTCGTTCCTATGGCATCTTTATGATATAGTAGTCCGATTTAAATAGGATTTTGAATATATATGAGGAGTATAGTAAGACTAATAAATGCCGAGTTTGGTCAAGATATCTTGAGTTCTTGAGTTATGTAGTTCTATTATCACCTTCCCAGCATGGGTTCGTGAAGCGCAGATCTACAACCACTAACCTTCTTGAGTTTACTTCGTTTGTAATTGATGGGTTTAAGGAAAGAAAGCCGACTGACGTTATCTATACTGATTTCAGTAAGGCTTTCGACTCTGTCAACCATTCCTTGTTGCTTCATAAAATAAGCCATCTCGGCTTCCCAGTCAATCTTTTGAACTGGATATCAGAGTATTTGCGTGACAGAACCCAAAAGGTTCTTTTCAGAAATTCATTCTCTAAACGTATTCTGGTGACTTCCGGTGTTCCTCAAGGTAGTCATCTTGGCCCGCTACTCTTTACTCTTTTCATCAATGACCTTCCCTCGATACTGTCTCACTCTCGAGTATTAACGTATGCTGATGATGTAAAATTATGCCTTGCATATAAGGATATTGCATCATGATATCTCTTACAAGCGGACATTGATGCGTTTCAGGTTTGGTGTCTAGCCAACCTGTTAAACATAAACTGCTCTAAATGTAAGGTTATGACCTTCTATAGAAGCCCTCCTCGATTTGTTTCTTACATCCTTGATAGCATACCGCTTGAGCGTGTTAATAGTACTTCTAATGAAGTTAATGATCTAGGTGTCATCCTTGATCATAAACTTAAATTCGACTCCCATGTGAATACCGTGGTCAATAAGGCCAGAATAGTTATGGGTTTCATCAAGCGATGGTCAAAGGAGTTTGACGATCCGTACACGACAAAACACTTTATATATCTTTGGTACGACCTATTCTTGAGTATGCCTCATGTATCTGGTCACCACAATATGCTACCCATCAGGACAGAATTGAATCCGTTCAGAAACAATACTTGTTGTTTGCCCTTAGTGGTTTAAATTGGGATCCTCGTGTGCGGTTACCGTCATACTCCAGTAGACTTCTGATGATTAACCTTCCTTCTTTAATTAATCGTAGAACCATTTATTCATAAATAATTACTGGTGAAATCGACTCTTCTGTGTTGATTAGCCAATTAAATTTCTCTACCCCTACTAGACTAACTCGTAATTTTGTACCTTTATCGCTTCAATTTTGCTCAACTAATTATACTTTGCGTGAACCGTTCAGGGTTCTCTGTGATGACTATAACAAGCATTACAGAGTATTCTGCTCGGAAGCTTCTCTTCCTCGTATAAAGTCTTCTATTCTAAACTATTTAGCAAGTAGATAGTCCTAATTTATTTGTAATTGTATTTGTACACGTACTCGTTGTTTGTATCGACTTTTTTTTTAATATTTTTTTTTTCTTCATATTTACTTTTCATTTCGTGTCGTACGTTATACGACTGCGCCCCTCGGTCGGTTGGGCGGGAGGTGGGATGCAGTACGTTGCATCGGGATTCGCGTTAAACAAAAAAAAAAAAAAAAAAAAAAAAAAAAAATAAAAAAAATAAATTTTTTCATATAACTTCATTTTCGACCGGTCTCTCCTTTGGCAGCTAAATTATATAGTGGTCCGATCCAAATAGGATTTTGCATTGATATGAGGAGTATAGAAAAACTAATAATGCCGAGTTCGGACAAGATATCTTGAAAACAAAATGTTTTTTCATACAACAACTTAATTTTCAACCGATCGTTCCTATGTCAGCTATATGATATAGTGGTCCGATCTTAATAGTATTTTGCCTATATATGAGGAGTATAGTAAAACCAATAAGCGCCGAGTTTTGTCAAGATATCTTGATAAACAAAATATATTTTTTCATATAACTTAATTTTCGACCGATCGTTCCTATGGCAGCTATATGATATAGTGGAACGATCTAAATAGGATTTTGCATATATATGAGGAGTATAGAAAAAACTAATAAATGCCGAGTTCGGTCAAGATATCTTGAAAACAAATGTTTTTTCATACAACAACTTAATTTCAAACCGATCGTTCCTATGTCAGCTATATGATATAGTGGTCCGATCTTAATAGGATTTTGCCTATATATGAGGAGTACAGTAAAACCAATAAGCGCCGAGTTTGGTCAAGATATCTTGATAAACAAATATATTTTTCATATAACTTAATTTCGACCGATCGTTTCTATGGCAGCTATATGATATAGTGGTCCGATCTCAATAGGATTTTGCCTATATATGAGGAGTATAGTAAAACTATAAATGCCGAGTTTGGTCAAGATATCTTGATAAACAAAATGTTTTTTCTTTCAACAATTTAAGTTCCGACCGGTCGTTCCTAAGGCAGCTATATGATAAAGTGGTCCGATCCTTATAGGACTTTGCCTATATATGAGGAGTATAGTAAAACTAATAAATGCCGATTTTGGTCAAGAAATCTTGATAAACAAAATTTTTTTTCATACAACTTAATTTTCGACCGATCGTTCCTATGGCAGCTATATAATATAGTGGTCCGATCTAAATAGGATTTTGCAAGATAAATGTTTTTTCATACAACAACTTAATTTTCGGCCGATCGTTCCTATGTCAGCTATATGATATAATGGTCCGATCTTAATAGGATTTTGCCTATATATGAGGAGTATAGTAAAAACAATAAGCGCCGAGTTTGGTCAAGATATCTTGATAAACAAATATATTTTTCATATAACTTAATTTTCGACGGATCGTTCCTATGGCAGCTATATGATATAGTGGTCCCATCCTTATAGGACTTGGCTATAGATGAGGAGTATAGTAAAAGTAATAAATGCCGATTTTGGTCAAGATATTATGAAAAACAAAGTGTTTTTTAATACAACTTAATTTTCAACCGATCGTTCCTATTGCAGCTATATGATATAGTGGTCCGATCATAATAGGATTTTGCCTATATATGAGGAGTATAGTAAACTAATAAGCGCCGAGTTTGGTCAAGATATCTTGAAAAACAAAATGTTTTTTCATACAACATCTTAATTTCCGACCGATCGTTCCTATGGCAGCTTTATGATATAGTATAGAATTTGTGCCTATATATAAGTAGTATAGTAAAACTAATAAATGCCGAGATTGGTCAAGATATCTCGATAAACAAAATGTTTCTTCATACAACAACTTAATTTTCTATCAGTCGTTCCTATGGCATCTTTATGATATAGTAGTCCGATTTAAATAGGATTTTGAATATATATGAGGAGTATAGTAAGACTAATAAATGCCGAGTTTGGTCAAGATATCTTGAGTTCTTGAGTTATGTAGTTCTATTATTTCACCTTCCCAGCATGGGTTCGTGAAGCGCAGATCTACAACCACTAACCTTCTTGAGTTTACTTCGTTTGTAATTGATGGGTTTAAGGAAAGAAAGCAGACTGACGTCATCTATACTGATTTCAGTAAGGCTTTCGACTCTGTCAACCATTCCTTGTTGCTTCATAAAATAAGCCATCTCGGCTTCCCAGTCATCTTTTGAACTGGATATCAGAGTATTTGCGTGACAGAACCCAAAAGGTTCTTTTCAGAAACTCATTCTCTAAACGTATTCTGGTGACTTCCGGTGTTCCTCAAGGTAGTCATCTTGACCCGCTACTCTTTACTCTTTTCATTAATGACCTTCCCTCTCTCACTCTCGAGTATTAATGTATGCTGATGATGTAAAATTATGCCTTGCATATAAGGATATTGCATCATGTTATCTCTTACAAGCGGACATTGATGCGTTTCAGGCTTGGTGTCTAGCCAACCTGTTAAACTTAAACTGCTCTAAATGTAAGGTTATGACCTTCTATAGAAGCCCTCCTCGATTGTTTCTTACATCCTTGATAGCATACCGCTTGAGCGTGTTAATAGTACTTCTAATGAAGTTAATGATCTAGGTGTCATCCTTGATCATAAACTTAAATTCGACTCCCATGTGAATACCGTGGTCAATAAGGCCAGAATAGTTATGGGTTTCATCAAGCGATGGTCAAAGGAGTTTGACGATCCGTACACGACAAAAACACTTTATATATCTTTGGTACGACCTATTCTTGAGTATGCCTCATGTATCTGGTCACCACAATATGCTACCCATCAGGACAGAATTGAATCCGTTCAGAAACAATACTTGTTGTTTGCCTTAGTGGTTTAAATTGGGATCCTCGTGTGCGGTTACCGTCATACTCCAGTATGATGATTAACCTTCTGATGATTAACCTTCCTTCTTTAATTAATCGTAGAACCATTTATTCATAAATTAATTACTGGTGAAATCGACTCTTCTGTGTTGATTAGCCAATTAAATTTCTCTACCCCTACTAGACTAACTCGTAATTTTGTACCTTTATCGCTTCAATTTTGCTCAACTAATTATACTTTGCGTGAACCGTTCAGGGTTCTCTGTGATGACTATAACAAGCATTACAGAGTATTCTGCTCGGAAGCTTCTCTTCCTCGTATAAAGTCTTCTATTCTAAACTATTTAGCAAGTAGATAGTCCTAATTTATTTGTAATTGTATTTGTACACGTACTCGTTGTTTGTATCGACTTTTTTTTAATATTTTTTTTTTCTTCATATTTACTTTTCATTTCGTGTCGTACGTTATACGACTGCGCCCCTCGGTCGGTTGGGGGGAGGTGGGATGCAGTACGATATAGTGATATAGTGGTCCGATCTTAATAGAATTTGCCTATATATGAGGAGTATAGTAAAACTAATAAGCGCCGAGTTTGGTCAAGATATCTTGAAAAAGAAAATGTTTTTTCATACAACTTAATTTCCGACCGGACGTTCCTGTGGCAGCTTTATGATATAGTGGTCCTATCTTAATAGAATTTTGCCTTTCTATAAGTAGTATAGTAAAACTAATAAATGCCGAGATTGGTCAAGATATCTCGATAAACAAAATGTTTCTTCATACAACAACTTAATTTTCTATTGGTCGTTCCTATGGCATCTTTATGATATAGTAGTCCGATCTAAATAGGATTTTGAATATATGAGGAGTATAGTAAGACTAATAAATGCCGAGTTTGGTCAAGATAACTTGATAAACAAAATTTTTTTATACAACTTTATTTTCGACCGATCTTTCCTATGGCAGCTATGTGATATAGTGGTCCTTAATAGAATTTTGCCTATATATAAGTAGTATAGTAAAAATAATAAATGCCGAGATTGGTCAAGATAACTTGAAAAACAAAATATTTTTTCATACAACAACTTAATTTTCGACCGATCGTTCCTATGGCAGCTATATGATATAGTGGTCCGCTCCTTATAGGACTTTGCCTATATATGAGGAGTATAGTAAAACTAATAAATGTCGAGTTTGGTCAAGAGATCTTGAGAAACAAAATGTTTTTTCATACAACTTAATTTTCGACCGATCGTTCCCATGGCAGCTATATGATATAGTCATCCAATCTTAATAGGATTTTGCATATATATAAGAAGTATAGTAAAACTAATAAATGCCGCGTTTGGTCAAGATATCTTGAAAAACAAAATGTTTTTTCATACGACAACTTAATTTTCGACCGATCGTTTCTATGGCAGCTATATCATATAGTGGTCCGATCTCAATAGGATTTTGCCTATATATGAGGAGTATAGTAAAACTAATAAATGCCGATTTGGTCAAGAAATCTTGACAAACAAAATTTTTTTTCATACAACTTAATTTTCGACCGATCGTTCCTATGGCAGCTATATAATATAGTGGTCCGATCTAAATAGGATTTTGCAAGATAAATGTTTTTTCATACAACAACTTAATTTTCGGCCGATCGTTCCTATGTCAGCTATATGATATAATGGTCCGATCTTAATAGGATTTTGCCTATATATGAGGAGTATAGTAAAAACAATAAGCGCCGAGTTTGGTCAAGATATCTTGATAAACAAAATATATTTTTCATATAACTTAATTTTCGACGGATCGTTCCTATGGCAGCTATATGATATAGTGGTCCCATCCTTATAGGACTTGGCTATAGATGAGGAGTATAGTAAAAGTAATAAATGCCGATTTTGGTCAAGATATCATGAAAAACAAAGTGTTTTTTAATACAACTTAATTTTCAAACCGATCGTTCCTATTGCAGCTATATGATATAGTGGTCCGATCATAATAGGATTTTGCCTATATATGAGGAGTATAGTAAAACTAATAAGCGCCGAGTTTGGTCAAGATATCTTGAAAAACAAAATGTTTTTTCATACAACATCTTAATTTCCGACCGATCGTTCCTATGGCAGCTTTATGATATAGTATAGAATTTTGCCTATATATAAGTAGTATAGTAAAACTAATAAATGCCGAGATTGGTCAAGATATCTCGATAAACAAAATGTTTCTTCATACAACAACTTAATTTTCTATCAGTCGTTCCTATGGCATCTTTATGATATAGTAGTCCGATTTAAATAGGATTTTGAATATATATGAGGAGTATAGTAAGACTAATAAATGCCGAGTTTGGTCAAGATATCTTGAGTTCTTGAGTTATGTAGTTCTATTATTTCACCTTCCCAGCATGGGTTCGTGAAGCGCAGATCTACAACCACTAACCTTCTTGAGTTTACTTCGTTGTAATTGATGGGTTTAAGGAAAGAAAGCAGACTGACGTCATCTATACTGATTTCAGTAAGGCTTTCGACTCTGTCAACCATTCCTTGTTGCTTCATAAAATAAGCCATCTCGGCTTCCCAGTCAATCTTTTGAACTGGATATCAGAGTATTTGCGTGACAGAACCCAAAAGGTTCTTTTCAGAAACTCATTCTCTAAACGTATTCTGGTGACTTCCGGTGTTCCTCAAGGTAGTCATCTTGACCCGCTACTCTTTACTCTTTTCATTAATGACCTTCCCTCGATACTGTCTCACTCTCGAGTATTAATGTATGCTGATGATGTAAAATTATGCCTTGCATATAAGGATATTGCATCATGTTATCTCTTACAAGCGGACATTGATGCGTTTCAGGCTTGGTGTCTAGCCAACCTGTTAAACTTAAACTGCTCTAAATGTAAGGTTATGACCTTCTATAGAAGCCCTCCTCGATTTGTTTCTTACATCCTTGATAGCATACCGCTTGAGCGTGTTAATAGTACTTCTAATGAAGTTAATGATCTAGGTGTCATCCTTGATCATAAACTTAAATTCGACTCCCATGTGAATACCGTGGTCAATAAGGCCAGAATAGTTATGGGTTTCATCAAGCGATGGTCAAAGGAGTTTGACGATCCGTACACGACAAAAACACTTTATATATCTTGGTACGACCTATTCTTGAGTATGCCTCATGTATCTGGTCACCACAATATGCTACCCATCAGGACAGAATTGAATCCGTTCAGAAACAATACTTGTTGTTTGCCCTTAGTGGTTTAAATTGGGATCCTCGTGTGCGGTTACCGTCATACTCCAGTATGATGATTAACCTTCTGATGATTAACCTTCCTTCTTTAATTAATCGTAGAACCATTTATTCATAAATTAATTACTGGTGAAATCGACTCTTCTGTGTTGATTAGCCAATTAAATTTCTCTACCCCTACTAGACTAACTCGTAATTTTGTACCTTTATCGCTTCAATTTTGCTCAACTAATTATACTTTGCGTGAACCGTTCAGGGTTCTCTGTGATGACTATAACAAGCATTACAGAGTATTCTGCTCGGAAGCTTCTCTTCCTCGTATAAAGTCTTCTATTCTAAACTATTTAGCAAGTAGATAGTCCTAATTTATTTGTAATTGTATTTGTACACGTACTCGTTGTTTGTATCGACTTTTTTTTTAATATTTTTTTTTCTTCATATTTACTTTTCATTTCGTGTCGTACGTTATACGACTGCGCCCCTCGGTCGGTTGGGCGGGAGGTGGGATGCAGTACGATATAGTGATATAGTGGTCCGATCTTAATAGAATTTGCCTATATATGAGGAGTATAGTAAAACTAATAAGCGCCGAGTTTGGTCAAGATATCTTGAAAAAGAAAATGTTTTTTCATACAACAACTTAATTTCCGACCGGACGTTCCTGTGGCAGCTTTATGATATAGTGGTCCTATCTTAATAGAATTTGCCTTTCTATAAGTAGTATAGTAAAACTAATAAATGCCGAGATTGGTCAAGATATCTCGATAAACAAAATGTTTCTTCATACAACAACTTAATTTTCTATTGGTCGTTCCTATGGCATCTTTATGATATAGTAGTCCGATCTAAATAGGATTTTGAATATATATGAGGAGTATAGTAAGACTAATAAATGCCGAGTTTGGTCAAGATAACTTGAAAAACAAAATATTTTTCATACAACAACTTAATTTTCGACCGATCGTTCCTATGGCAGCTATATGATATAGTGGTCCGCTCCTTATAGGACTTTGCCTATATATGAGGAGTATAGTAAAACTAATAAATGTCGAGTTTGGTCAAGAGATCTTGAGAAACAAAATGTTTTTTCATACAACTTAATTTTCGACCGATCGTTCCATGGCAGCTATATGATATAGTCATCCAATCTTAATAGGATTTTGCATATATATAAGAAGTATAGTAAAACTAATAAATGCCGCGTTTGGTCAAGATATCTTGAAAAACAAAATGTTTTTTCATACGACAACTTAATTTTCGACCGATCGTTTCTATGGCAGCTATATCATATAGTGGTCCGATCTCAATAGGATTTTGCCTATATATGAGGAGTATAGTAAAACTAATAAATGACGAGTTTGGTCAAGATATCTTGAAAATCAAAATGTTTTTCTTACAACAACTTAAGTTCCGACCGGTCGTTCTATGGCAGATATATGATATAGTGGTCCGATCCTTATAGGACTTTGCCTATATATGAGGAGTATAGTAAAAATAATAAATGCCGATTTTGGTCAAGATATCTTGATAAACAAAATTTTTTTTAATTCAACTTAATTTTCGACTGATCGTTCCTATGGCAGCTATATGATATAGTGGTCCTATCCTTATAGGACTTTTCTATAGATGAGGAGTATAGTAAAAGTATAAATGCCGAGTTTGGTCAAGATATCATGAAAAACAAAGTGTTTTTTAATACAACTTAATTTTCGACCGATCGTTCCTATTGCAGCTATATGAAATAGTGGTCCGATCATAATAGGATTTGATTTTATATGAGGAGTATAGTAAAAACTAATAAGCGCCGAGTTTGGTCAAGATATCTTGATACACAAAATGTTTTTCATACAACTTAATTTTCGACCGATCGTTCCTATGGCAGCTATATGATATAGTGGTCCGATCTGAATAGGATTTTGCAAACTAATGTTTTTCATACAACAACTTAATTTTCGACCGATCGTTCCTATGGCAGCTATATGATATAGTGGTCCGATCAAAATAGGATTTTGCATATATATGAGGAGTATAGTAAAACTAATAAATGCCGAGTTTGGTCAAGATATCTTGAGAAAACAAACTATATTTTTTCATATAACTTAATTTTCGACCGGTCTCTCCTATGGCAGCTAAATGATATAGTGGTCCGATCCAAAGAGGATTTTGCATTGATATGAGGAGTATAGAAAAACTAATAAATGCCGAGTTCGGTCAAGATATCTTGAAAAACAAAATGTTTTTTCATACAACATAGGATTTAGCCTATATATGAGGAGTATAGTAAAACCAAAAAGCGCCGAGTTTGGTCAAGATATCTTGATAAACAAAATGTTTTTTCATTTTCGACCGATCGTTCCTATGGCAGCTATATGATGTACTGATTCGATCATAATCGGATTTTGCCTATATATAAGAAGTATAGTAAAACTAATAAATGCCGAGTTTGGTCAAGATATCTTGAAAAACAAAATGTTCTTTCTTACAACTTAAGTTCCGACCGGTCGTTCCTATGGCAGCTATATGATATAGTGGTCCCATCCTTATAGGACTTTGCCTATAGATGAGGAGTATAGTAAAAGTAATAAATGCCGAGTTTGGTCAAGATATCATGAAAAACAAAATGTTTTTAATACAACAATTAATTTTCGACCGATCGTTCCTATATCAGCTATATGATATAGTGGTCCGATCTTAATAGAATTTGCCTATATATGAGGAGTATAGTAAAACTAATAAGCGCCGAGTTTGGTCAAGATATCTTGATAAACAAAATATATATTTCATATAACTTAATTTTCGACCGATCGTTCCTATGGCAGCTATATAATATAGTGGTCCGATCTAAATAGGATTTTGCAAACTAAATGTTTTTTCATACAACTTAACTTAATTTTCGACCGATCGTTCCTATGGCAGCTATATGATATAGTGGTCCGATCAAAATAGGATTTTGCATATATATGAGGAGTATAGTAAAACTAATAAATGCCGAGTTTGGTCAAGATATCTTGAGAAACAAACTATATTTTTTCATATAACTTAATTTCGACCGATCGTTCCTATGGCAGCTATATGATGTACTGATTCGATCATAATCGGATTTTGCCTATATATAAGAAGTATAGTAAAAACTAATAAATGCCGAGTTTGGTCAAGATATCTTGAAAAACAAAATGTTCTTTCTTACAACTTAAGTTCCGACCGGTCGTTCCTATGGCAGGTATATGATATAGTGGTCCCATCCTTATAGGACTTTGCCTATATATGAGGAGTATAGTAAAACTAATAAGCGCCGAGTTTGGTCAAGATATCTTGATAAACAAAATAAATTTTTCATATAACTTAATTTCGACCGATCGTTCCTATTGCAGCTATATGAAATAGTGGTCCGATCATAATAGGATTTTGATTTTATATGAGGAGTATAGTAAAACTAATAAGCGCCGAGTTTGGTCAAGTATCTTGATACACAAAATGTTTTTTCATACAACTTAATTTTCGACCGATCGTTCCTATGGCAGCTATATGATATAGTGGTCCGATCTGAATAGGATTTGCAAACTAAATGTTTTTTCATACAACAACTTAATTTTCGACCGATCGTTCCTATGGCAGCTATATGATATAGTGGTCCGATCAAAATAGGATTTTGCATATATATGAGGAGTATAGTAAAAATAATAATGCCGAGTTTGGTGAAGATATCTTGAGAAACAAACTATATTTTTTCATATAACTTAATTTTCGACCGGTCTCTCCTATGGCAGCTAAATGATATAGTGGTCCGATCCAAAGAGGATTTTGCATTGATATGAGGAGTATAGAAAAACTAATAAATGCCGAGTTCGGTCAAGATATCTTGAAAACAAAATGTTTTCATACAACATAGGATTTAGCCTATATATGAGGAGTATAGTAAAACCAAAAAGCGCCGAGTTTGGTCAAGATATCTTGATAAAACGAATGTTTTTTCATATACTTAATTTTCGACCGATCGTTCCTATGGCAGCTATATGATGTACTGATTCGATCATAATCGGATTTTGCCTATATATAAGAAGTATAGTAAAACTAATAAATGCCGAGTTTGGTCAAGATATCTTGAAAAACAAAATGTTCTTTCTTACAACTTAAGTTCCGACCGGTCGTTCCTATGGCAGCTATATGATATAGTGGTCCCATCCTTATAGGACTTTGCCTATAGATGAGGAGTATAGTAAAACTAACAAATGCCGAGTTTGGTCAAGATATCTTGAAAAAGAAAATGTTTTTCATACAACAACTTAATTTCCGACCGGACGTTCCTGTGGCAGCTTTATGATATAGTGGTCCTATCTTAATAGAATTTTGCCTATCTATAAGTAGTATAGTAAAACTAATAAATGCCGAGATTGGTCAAGATATCTCGATAAACAAAATGTTTCTTCATACAACAACTTAATTTTCTATTGGTCGTTCCTATGGCATCTTTATGATATAGTAGTCCGATCTAAATAGGATTTTGAATATATATGAGGAGTATAGTAAGACTAATAAATGCCGAGTTTGGTCAAGATAACTTGATAAACAAAATATTTTTTTATACAACTTTATTTTCGACCGATCTTTCTATGGCAGCTATGTGATATAGTGGTCCTTAATAGAATTTTGCCTATATATAAGTAGTATAGTAAAAATAATAAATGACGAGATTGGTCAAGATAACTTGAAAAAACAAAATATTTTTCATACAACAACTTAATTTTCGACCGATCGTTCCTATGGCAGCTATATGATATAGTGGTCCGCTCCTTATAGGACTTTGCCTATATATGAGGAGTATAGTAAAACTAATAAATGCCGAGTTTGGTCAAGAGATCTTGAGAAACAAAATGTTTTTTCATACAACTTAATTTCGACCGATCGTTCCCATGGCAGCTATATGATATAGTCATCCAATCTTAATAGATTTTGCATATATATAAGAAGTATAGTAAAACTAATAAATGCCGCGTTTGGTCAAGATATCTTGAAAAACAAATGTTTTTTCATACGACAACTTAATTTTCGACCGATCGTTTCTATGGCAGCTATATCATATAGTGGTCCGATCTCAATAGGATTTTGCCTATATATGAGGAGTATAGTAAAACTAATAAATGACGAGTTTGGTCAAGATATCTTGAAAATCAAAATGTTTTTTATTACAACAACTTAAGTTCCGACCGGTCGTTCCTATGGCAGATATATGATATAGTGGTCCGATCCTTATAGGACTTTGCCTATATATGAGGAGTATAGTAAAACTAATAAATGCCGATTTTGGTCAAGATATCTTGATAAACAAAATTTTTTTTAATTCAACTTAATTTTCGACTGATCGTTCCTATGGCAGCTATATGATATAGTGGTCCTATCCTTATAGGACTTTTCTATAGATGAGGAGTATAGTAAAAGTAATAAATGCCGAGTTTGGTCAAGATATCATGAAAAACAAAGTGTTTTTTAATACAACTTAATTTTCGACCGATCGTTCCTATTGCAGCTATATGAAATAGAGGTCCGATCATAATAGGATTTTGATTTATATGAGGAGTATAGTAAAACTAATAAGCGCCGAGTTTGGTCAAGATATCTTGATACACAAAATGTTTTTTCATACAACTAATTTTCGACCGATCGTTCCTATGGCAGCTATATGATATAGTGGTCGATCTGAATAGGATTTTGCAAACTAAATGTTTTTTCATACAACAACTTAATTTTCGACCGATCGTTCCTATGGCAGCTATATGATATAGTGGTCCGATCAAAATAGGATTTTGCATATATATGAGGAGTATAGTAAAACTAATAAATGCCGAGTTTGGTCAAGATATCTTGAGAAACAAACTATATTTTTTCATATAACTTAATTTTCGACCGGTCTCTCCTATGGCAGCTAAATGATATAGTGGTCCGATCCAAAGAGGATTTTGCATTGATATGAGGAGTATAGAAAAACTAATAAATGCCGAGTTCGGTCAAGATATCTTGAAAACAAAATGTTTTTTCATACAACATAGGATTTAGCCTATATATGAGGAGTATAGTAAAACCAAAAAGCGCCGAGTTTGGTCAAGATATCTTGATAAACAAAATGTTTTTTCATATAACTTAATTTTCGACCGATCGTTCCTATGGCAGCTATATGATGTACTGATTCGATCATAATCGGATTTTGCCTATATATAAGAAGTATAGTAAAACTAATAAATGCCGAGTTTGGTCAAGATATCTTGAAAAACAAAATGTTCTTTCTTACAACTTAAGTTCCGACCGGTCGTTCCTATGGCAGCTATATGATATAGTGGTCCCATCCTATAGGACTTTGCCTATAGATGAGGAGTATAGTAAAAGTAATAAATGCCGAGTTTGGTCAAGATATCATGAAAAACAAAATGTTTTTAATACAACAACGTAATTTTCGACCGATCGTTCCTATTGCAGCTATATGATATAGTGGTCCGATCTTATAGAATTTGCCTATATATGAGGAGTATAGTAAAACTAATAAGCGCCGAGTTTGGTCAAGATATCTTGATAAACAAAATATATTTTTTCATATAACTTAATTTTCGACCGATCGTTCCTATGGCAGCTATATAATATAGTGGTCCGATCTAAATAGGATTTTGCAAACTAAATGTTTTTTCATACAACTTAACTTAATTTTCGGCCGATCGTTCCTATGGCAGCTATATGATATAGTGGTCCGATCTAAATAGGATTTTGCAATAGATGAGGAGTATAGTAAAACTAATAAATGCCGAGTTTGGTCAAGATATCTTGAAAATCAAAATGTTTTTTCTTACAACAACTTAAGTTCCGACCGGTCGTTCCTATGGCAGGTATATGATATAGTGGTCCGATCCTTATAGGACTTTGCCTATATATGAGGAGTATAGTAAAACTAATAAATGCCGATTTTGGTCAAGATATCTTGATAAACATATCCTTATTATAATAAATGCCGAGTTTGGTCAAGATATCATGAAAACAAAGTGTTTTTTCATACAACAACTTAATTTTCGACCGATCGTTCCTATGGCAGCTATATGATATAGTGGTCCCATCCTTATAGGACTTTGCCTATAGATGAGGAGTATAGTAAAAGTAATAAATGCCGAGTTTGGTCAATATATCATGAAAAACAAAATGTTTTTTAATACAACAACTTAATTTTCGACCGATGGTTCCTATTGCAGCTATGTGATATAGTGGTCCGATCTTAATAGAATTTTGCCTATATATGAGGAGTATAGTAAAACTAATAAGCGCCGAGTTTGGTCAAGATATCTTGATAAACAAAAATATATTTTCATATAACTTAATTTTCGACCGATCGTTCCTATGGCAGCTATATAATATAGTGGTCCGATCTAAATAGGATTTTGCAAACTAAATGTTTTTTCATACAACAACTTATTTTCGGCCGATCGTTCCTATGGCAGCTATATGATATAGTGGTCCCATCCTTATAGGACTTTGCCTATAGATGAGGAGTATAGTTAAAGTAATAAATGCCGAGTTCGGTCAAGATATCTTGAAAACAAAATGTTTTTTCATACAACATATGATTTAGCCTATATATGAGGAGTATAGTAAAACAATAAGCGCCGAGTTTGGTCAAGATATCTTGATAAACAAATATTTTTTTTTCATATAACTTAATTTTCGACGGATCGTTCCTATGGCAGCTATATGATATAGCGGTCCGATCTAAATAGGATTTTGCAAACTAAATGTTTTTTCATACAACAACTTAATTTTTGACCGATCGTTCCTATGGCAGCTATATGATATAGTGGTCCCATCCTATAGGACTTTGCCTATAGATGAGGAGTATAGTAAAAGTAAATAAATGCCGAGTTGGTCAATATATCATGAAAAACAAAATGTTTTTTAATACAACAACTTAATTTTCGACCGATCGTTCCTATTGCAGCTATGTGATATAGTGGTCCGATCTTAATAGAATTTTGCCTATATATGAGGAGTATAGTAAAACTAATAAGCGCCGAGTTTGGTCAAGATATCTTGATAAACAAAAATATATTTTCATATAACTTAATTTTCGACCGATCGTTCCTATGGCAGCTATATAATATAGTGGTCCGATCTAAATAGGATTTTGCAAACTAAATGTTTTTTCATACAACAACTTAATTTTCGGCCGATCGTTCCTATGGCAGCTATATGATATAGTGGTCCCATCCTTATAGGACTTGCCTATAGATGAGGAGTATAGTTAAAGTAATAAATGCCGAGTTCGGTCAAGATATCTTGAAAACAAAATGTTTTTTCATACAACATATGATTTAGCCTATATATGAGGAGTATAGTAAAACCAATAAGCGCCGAGTTTGGTCAAGATATCTTGATAAACAAAATATTTTTTTTCATATAACTTAATTTTCGACCGATCGTTCCTATGGCAGCTATATGATGTACTGATTCGATCATAATCGGATTTTGCCTATATATAAGAAGTATAGTAAAACTAATAAATGCCGATTTTGGTCAAGATATCTTGAAAATCAAAATGTTTTTTCTTACAACTTAAGTTCCGACCGGTCGTTCCTATGGCAGGTATATGATATAGTGGTCCGATCCTTGTAGGACTTTGCCTATATATAAGGAGTATAGTAAACTAATAAGCGCCAATTTGGTCAAGATATCTTAATACACAAAATTTTTTTCATACAACTTAATTTTCGACCGATCATTCCTATGGCAGCTATATGATATAGTGGTCCGATCTGAATGCCGAGATTGGTCAAGATATCTCGATAAACAAAATGTTTTTCATACAACAACTTAATTTTCGACCGATAGTTTCTATGGCAGCTATATGATATAGTGGTCCGATCTCAATAGATTTTGCCTATATATGAGAAGTATAGTAAACTAATAAATGCCGAGTTTGGTCAAGATATCTTGAAATCAAAATTTTTTCATACAACAACTTAATTTTCGGCCGATCGTTCCTATGGCAGCTATATGATATAGTGGTCCGATCTAAATAGGATTTTGCATATATATGAGGGTATAGTAAAACTAATAAATGCCGATATTGGTCAAGATATCTTGATAAACAAAATTTTTTTCATTCAACTTAATTTTCGACTGATCGTTTCTTATGGCAGCTATATGATATAGTGGTCCTATCCTTATAGGACTTTTCTATAGATGAGGAGTATAGTAAAAGTAATAAATGCCGAGTTTGGTCAAGATATCATGAAAACAAAGTGTTTTTTAATACAACTTAATTTTCGACCGATCGTTCCTATTGCAGCTATATGAAATAGTGGTCCGATCATAATAGGATTTTGCCTTTATATGAGGAGTATAGTAAAACTAATAAGCGCCGAGTTTGGTCAAGATATCTTGATACACAAAATTTTTTTCATACAACTTAATTTTCGACCGATCGTTCCTATGGCAGCTATATGATATAGTGGTCCGATCTGAATAGGATTTTGCAAACTAAATGTTTTCTCATACAACAACTTAATTTTCGACCGATCGTTCCTATTGCAGCTATATGATATAGTGGTCCGATCAAAATAGGATTTTGCATATATATGAGGAGTATAGTAAAACAAATAAATGCCGAGTTTGGTCAAGATATCTTGAGAAACAAACTATATTTTTCATATAACTTAATTTTCGATCGGTCTCTCCTATTTCAGCTAAATGATGTAGTAGTCCGATCCAAATAGGATTTTGCATTGATATGAGGAGTATAGAAAAACTAATAAATGCCGAGTTCGGTCAAGATATCTTGAAAACAAAATGTTTTTTTCATACTTCCTAGGATTTAGCCTATATATGAGGAGTATAGTAAAACCAATAAGCACCGAGTTTGGTCAAGATATCTTGATAAACAAAATATTTTTTTTCATATAACTTAATTTTCGACCGATCGTTCCTATGGCTGCTATATGATGTACTGATTCGATCATATTCGGATTTTGCCTATATATAAGAAGTATAGTAAAACTAATAAATGCCGAGTTTGCTCAAGATATCTTGAAAAACAAAATGGTTTTTCTTACAACTTAAGTTCCGACCGGTCGTTCCTATGGCAGCTATATGATATAGTGGTCCGATCCTTATAGGACTTTGCCTATATATGAGGAGTATAGTAAAACTAATAAATGCCGATTTTGGTCAAGATATCTTGATAAACAAAATTTTTTTCATACAACTTAATTTTCGACAGATCGTTCCCATGGCAGCTATATGATATAGTCATCCAATCTTAATAGGATTTTGCCTATATATAAGAAGTATAGTAAAACTAATAAATGCCGCGTTTGGTCAAGATATCTTGAAAAACAAAATGTTTTTCATACAACAACTTAATTTTCGACCGATCGTTCCTATGGCAGCGATATGATATAGCGGTCCGATCTAAATAGGATTTTGCAAACTAAATGTTTTTTCATACAACAACTTAATTTTCGACCGATCGTTCCTATGGCAGCTATATGATATAGTGGTCCGATCTAAAGAGGATTTTGCAAATATATGAGGAGTATAGCAAAACTAACAAATGCCGAGTTTGGTCAAGATATCTTCAAAAAGAAAATGTTTTTTCATACAACAACTTAATTTCGACCGATCGTTCCTATGGCAGCTTTATGATATAGTGGTCCGATCTAAAGAGGATTTTGCAAATATATGAGGAGTATAGCAAAACTAACAAATGCCGAGTTTGGTCAAGATATCTTGAAAAAGAAAATGTTTTTTCATACAACCAACTTAATTTCCGACCGGTCGTTCCTGTGGCAGCTTTATGATATAGTGGTCCGATCTTAATAGAATTTTGCCTATATATAAGTAGTATAGAAAATCTAATAAATGCCGAGATTGGTCAAGATATCTCGATAAACAAAATGTTTCTTCATACAACAACTTAATTTTCTATTGGTCGTTCCTATGGCATCTATATGATATAGTAGTCCGATATAAATAGGATTTTGAATATATATGAGGAGTATAGTATGACTAATAAATGCCGAGTTTGGTCAAGATATGTTGATAAACAAAATATTTTTTTATACAACTTTATTTTCGACCGATCTTTCCTATGGCAGCTATATGATATAGTGGTCCAATCTTAATAGAATTTTGCCTATATATAAGTAGTATAGTAAAAATAATAAATGCCGAGATTGGTCAAGATAACTTGAAAAACAAATATTTTTTCATACAACAACTTAATTTTCGACCGATCGTTCCTATGGCAGCTATATGATATAGTGGTCCGCTCCTTATAGGACTTTGCTATATGAGGAGTATAGTAAAACTAATAAATGCCGAGTTTGGTCAAGATATCTTGAGAAACAAAATGTTTTTTCATACAACTTATTTTCGACCGATCGTTCCCATGGCAGCTATATGATATAGTCATCCAATCTTAATAGGATTTTGCATATATATAAGAAGTATAGTAAAACTAATAAATGCCGCGTTTGGTCAAGATATCTTGAAAAACAAAATGTTTTTTCATACGACAACTTAATTTTCGACCGATCGTTTCTATGGCAGCTATATCATATAGTGCCGATCTCAATAGGATTTTGCCTATATATGAGGAGTATAGTAAAACTAATAAATGACGAGTTTGGTCAAGATATCTTGAAAATCAAAATGTTTTTTCTTACAACAACTTAAGTTCCGACCGGTCGTTCCTATGGCAGATATATGATATAGTGGTCCGATCCTTATAGGACTTTGCCTATATATGAGGAGTATAGTAAAACTAATAAATGCCGATTTTGGTCAAGATATCTTGATAAACAAAATTTTTTTTTCATTCAACTAATTTTCGACTGATCGTTCCTATGGCAGCTATATGATATAGTTGTCCTATCCTTATAGGACTTTTCTATAGATGAGGAGTATAGTAAAAGTAATAAATGTCGAGTTTGGTCAAGATATCATGAAAAACAAAGTGTTTTTAATACAACTTAATTTCGACCGATCGTTCCTATTGCAGCTATATGAAATAGTGGTCCGATCATAATAGGATTTTACCTTTATATGAGGAGTATAGTAAAACTAATAAGCGCCGAGTTTGGTCAAGATATCTTGATACACAAATGTTTTTTCATACAACTTAATTTTCGACCCGATCGTTCCTATGGCAGCTGTATGATATAGTGGTCCGATCTGAATAGGATTTTGCAAACTAAATGTTTTTTCATACAACAACTTAATTTTCGACCGATTGTTCCTATGGCAGCTATATGAATAGTGTCCGATCAAAATAGGATTTTGCATATATATGAGGAGTATAGCAAAACTAATAAATGCCGAGTTTGGTCAAGATATCTTGAGAAACAAACTATTTTTTCATATAACTTAATTTTCGACCGGCTCTCCTATGGCAGCTAAATGATATAGTGGTCCGATCCAAAGAGGATTTTGCATTGATATGAGGAGTATAGAAAAACTAATAAATGCCGAGTTCGGTCAAGATATCTTGAAAACAAAATGTTTTTTCATACAACATAGGATTTAGCCTATATATGAGGAGTATAGTAAAACCAAAAAGCGCCGAGTTTGGTCAAGATATCTTGTCAAACAAAATATTTTTTTCATATAACTTAATTTTCGACCGATCGTTCCTATGGCAGCTATATCATGTACTGATTCGATCATAATCGGATTTTGCCTATATATAAGAAGTATAGTAAAACTAATAAATGCCGAGTTTGGTCAAGATATCATGAAAAACAAAATGTTCTTTCTTACAACTTAAGTTCCGACCTGTCGTTCCTATGGCAGCTATATGATATAGTGGTCCGATCCTTATAGGACTTTGCCTATATATGAGGAGTATAGTAAAACTAATAAATGCCGATTTTGGTCAAGATATCTTGATTAACAAATTTTTTTCATACAACTTAATTTTGACTGATCGTTCCTATGGCAGCTATGTGATATAGTGGTCCCATCCTTATAGGACTTTGCCTATAGATGAGGAGTATAGTAAAAGTAATAAATGCCGAGTTTGGTCAAGATATCATGAAAAACAAAATGTTTTTTAATACAACAACTTAATTTTCGACCGATCGTTCCTATTGCAGCTATATGATATAGTGGTCCGATCTTAATAGAATTTTGCCTATATATGAGGCCTATAGTAAAACTAATAAGCGCCGAGTTTGGTCAAGATATCTTGATAAACAAAATATATTTTTTCATATAACTTAATTTTCGACCGATCGTTCCTATGGCAGCTATATAATATAGTGGTCCGATCTAAATAGGATTTTGCAAACTAAATGTTTTTTCATACAACTTAACTTAATTTTCGGCCGATCGTTCCTATGGCAGCTATATGATATAGTGGTCCGATCTAAATAGGATTTTGCATATATATGAGGAGTATAGTAAAACTAATAAATGCCGATTTTGGTCAAGATATCTTGATAAACAAAATTTTTTTTCATACAACTTAACTTTCGACTGATCGTTCCTATGGCAGCTATATGATATAGTGGTCCTATCCTTATAGGACTTGGCTATAGATGAGGAGTATAGTAAAAGTAATAATGCCGAGTTTTGTCAAGATATCATGAAAAACAAAGTATTTTTTAATACAACTTAATTTTCCAGCGATCGTTCCTATTGCAGCTATGTGATATAGTGGTCCGATCATAATAGGATTTTGCCTATATATGAGGAGTATAGTAAAACTAATAAATGCCGAGTTTGGTCAAGATATCATGAAAAACAAAATGTTTTTTCATACAACAACTTAATTTTCGACCGATCGTTCCTATGGCAGCTATATGATATAGCGGTCCGATCTAAATAGGATTTTGCAAACTTAATGTTTTTTCATACAACAACTTAATTTTCGACGATCGTTCCTATGGCAGCTATATGATATAGTGGTCCTATCCTTATAGGACTTGGCAATAGATGAGGAGTATAGTAAAAGTAATAATGCCGAGTTTTGTCAATATATCATGAAAAACAAAGTATTTTTTAATACAACTTAATTTTCGAGCGATCGTTCCTATTGCAGCTATGTGATATAGTGGTCCGATTATAATAGGATTTTGCCTATATATGAGGAGTATAGTAAAACTAATAAATGCCGAGTTTGGTCAAGATATCATGAAAAACAAAATGTTTTTTCATACAACAACTTAATTTTCGACCGATCGTTCCTATTGCAGCTATATGATATAGTGGTCCGATCTTAATAGAATTTTGCCTATATATGAGGACTATAGTAAACTAATAAGCGCCGAGTTTGGTCAAGATATCTTGATAAACAAAAATATATTTTCATATAACTTAATTTTCGACCGATCGTTCCTATGGCAGCTATATAATATAGTGGTCCGATCTAAATAGGATTTTGCAACTAATGTTTTTTCATACAACTTAACTTAATTTTCGGCCGATCGTTCCTATGGCAGCTATATGATATAGTGGTCCGATCTAATAGGATTTTGCATATATATGAGGAGTAGTAAAAACTAATAAATGCCGATTTTGGTCAAGATATCTTGATAAACAAAATTTTTTTTTCATACAACTTAACTTTCGACTGATCGTTCCTATGGCAGCTATATGATATAGTGGTCCTATCCTTA
>JAURSC010000168.1:0-61712 GCA_030788265.1 Drosophila americana | reverse complement strand
TAAGGTCGGATCACTATATCATATAGCTGCCATAGGAACGATCGGTTGAAAATTAAGTTGTCATATGAAAAAACATTTTGTTTTTCAAGATATCTTGACTAAACTCGGCATTTATTAGTTTTACTTACTTCTCATCTATATGGACAATCCTTTTAAGATCGGACCACTATTTCATACAGCTGCCATAGAAACGCATCGGTCGAAAATTAAGTTGTATGAAAAAACATTGGTCTTTCAAGATATCTGGACCAAATCGGCATTTATTAGTTTTACTATAATCCTCATATATAGGCAAGCTCCATTAGAGATCGGACGACTATATCATATGGGGCCATAGGAACGATCGGTGTTTGAAAATTAGGTTGTTGTAAGAAAAACAATTTGTCTTTCAAGATATCTTGACCAAACTCGGCATTTATTTGGTTAACTATGCTCCTCATATATTTATAAACTAATAAAGATTGGACCACTATATCATATAGCAGCCATAGGTACGATCGGTCGTAAAGAAGTTGTTGTAAGATAAAACACTTTGTTTTCAATATAACTTGACCAACTCGGCATATATTAGTTTTACTATGCTCCTCATATATGTGCAAAATCCTACTAACATCGGACCCCTATATCATGTAGCTGCCATAGGAACGTTCGGTTGAAATTAAGTTGTTATATGAAAAAACATTTTGTTTTTCAGAGATATTGACCAAGCTCGGCATTTATTAGGTTTACTATGCTCCTCATATTATGTAAAATCGAATGATGATTGGGACCACTATTTCATATAGTTGCCATAGGAACGATCGGTCGAAAATGAAGTTGCTGTATGATAAAACATTTTGTTTTCATATATCTGACCAAACTCGGCATTTAGTAGGTTAACTATGCTCTATCATATATGTAAAATCGAATAAAGATTGGACCACTATATCATATAGCTGCCATTGCTGCCTATGGGGAACGATCGGTCGAAATTAAGTTGTTGTATGAAAGAACATTTTGCTTATCAAGATATCTTGACCAAACTCGGCATATATCAATTTACTTTACTCCTCATCTATATGGACAATCCTTTTAAGATCGGACCACTATTTCATATAGCTGCCATAGAAACGATCGGTCGAAAATTAAGTTGTATGAAAAACATTTGGTCTTTCAATATATCTTGACCAAACTCGGCATTTATTAGGATTACTATACTCCTCATATATATGTAACATCTAATGAAGATTGGACCACTATATCATATAGCTGCCATAGGAACGATCGGTTGAAAATTAGTTGTCATATGAAAAAACATTTTGTTTTTCAATATATCTTGACTAAACTCGGCATTTATTAGTTTTACTTTACTTCTCATCTATATGGACAATCCTTTTAAGATCGGACCACTATTTCATATAGCTGCCATAGAAACGTCGGTCGTTCGAAAATTAAGTTGTATGAAAAAACATTTGGTCTTTCAAGATTCTGGACCAAACTCGGCATTTATTAGTTTTACTATACTCTTCATATATAGGCAAACTCCTTTAGGATCGGACGACTATATCATATAGTGGCGATAGGACAATCGGTCGAAAATTAAGTTGTTGTAAGAAAAAACAATTTGTCTTTCAAGATATCTGACCCAAAACTCGGCATTTATTTGGTTAATTATGCTCCTCATAATTTATAACAATCTAATAAAGATTGGACCACTATATCATATAGCAGCCATAGGTACGATCGGTCGTAATGAAGGTGTTGTAAGATAAAACATTTTGTTTTTCAATATATCTTGACCAAACTCGGCATATATTAGTTTTACTATGTCCTCATATATATGCAAAATCCTACTAACATCGGACCCCTTATCATGTAGCTGCCATAGGAACGTTCGGTTGAAAATTAAGTTGTTATATGAAAAAACATTTTGTTTTTCAAGATATATTGACCAAGCTCGGCATTTATTAGGTTTACTATGCTCCTCATATATATGTAAAATCGAATGATGATTGGACCACTATATCATAATGCTGCCATAGGAACGATCGGTCGAAAATTAAATTTTGTATGATAAAACATTTTGTTTTTCAATATATCTTGACTAAACTCTGCATTTATTAGTTTTACTTTACTTCTCATCTATATGGACAATCCTTTAAGATGGACCACTATTTCTATAGCTGCCATAGGAACGAGGTGAAAATTAAGTTGTTGAAAATTGAAAAAAAGTCATTATGAAAAACATTTGTTTTCAAGATATCTTGACTAAACTCGGCATTTATTAGTTTTACTTACTTCTCATCTATATGGACAATCCTTTTAAGATCGGACCACTATACATATAGCTGTCATAGAACGATCGGTCGAAAATTAAGTTGTTGTATGAAAAAACATTTTGCTTATCAAGATATCTTGACCAAACTCGGCATTTATTAGTTTTACTTTACTCCTCATCTATATGGACAATCCTTTTACGATCGGACCACTATTTCATATAGCTGCCATAGAAACGATCGGTCGAAAATTAAGTTGTATGAAAAAACATTTTGTCTTTCAAGATATCTTGACCAAACTCGGCATTTATTAGTTTTACTTTACTCCTCATTATAGGCAAACTCCTTTAGGGATCGGACGACTATATCATATAGTGCCATAGGAACGATCGGTCGAAAATGAAGTTGCTGTATGATAAAACATTTTTTTTTCAATATATCTTGACCAAACTCGGCATTTATTAGGTTAACTATGCTCCTCATATTATGTAAAATCTAATAAAGATGGGACCACTATATCATATAGCTGCCATAGGAACGATCGGTCGAAAAATGAAGTTATTGTTAAATATAAAATTTTGTTTTTTAATATATCTTGACCAAACTCAGCATATATTAGTTTTACTCTGCTCCTCATATATATGCAAAATCTACTTACATCGGAACCCTATATCATGTAGCTGCCATAGGAACGATCGGTGAAAAATTAAGTTGTATAAAAAACACTTTGTCTTTCAAGATATCTTGACCAAACTCGGCATTTATTGGGTTAACTATGCTCCTATATATAGGCAAATCCTTAAGGATCGGACCACTATATCATATAGTGTCATAGGAACGATCGGTCGAAAATTAAGTTGTTGTAAGAAAAAACATTTTGTCTTTCAAGATATCTTGACCAAACTCGGCATTTATTAGGTTAACTATGCTCCTCATATATGTGTAAAATCAAATAAAGATTGGACCACTATATCATATAGCTGCCATAGCTGCCTATGGGGAACGATCGGTCGAAAATTAAGTTGTTGTTGAAAGAACATTTTGCTTATCAAGATATCTTGACCAAACTCGGGCATTATTAATTTTACTTTACTCCTCATCTATATGGAAAATCCTTTTAAGATCGACCAATATTTCATATAGCTGCCATAGAAACGATCGGTCGAAAATTAAGTTGTTGTATGATAAAACATTTGTTTTTCATATATCTTGACCAAACTGATAAAACATTTTGTTTTTCAATACATCTTGAGCAAACTCGGCATATATTAGTTTTACTATACTCCTCATATATATGCAAAATCCTACTAACATCGGACCCCTATATCATATAGCTGTCATAGGAACGATCGGTTAAAAATTAAGTTGTTATATGAAAAAACATTTTGTTTTTCAAGATATATTGACCAAACTCGGCATTTATTAGGTTTACTATGCTCCTCATATATATGTAAAATCAAATGATGATTGGACCACTATATCATATAGCTGCCATAGGAACGATCGGTCGAAAATTAAATTTTGTATGATAAAACATTTTGTTTTTCAATATATCTTGACCAAACTCGGCAATTATAAGTTTTACTATGCAAAATCCTATTAAGATCGGATCACTAAATCATATAGCTGCCATAGGAACGATCGGTTGAAAATTAAGTTGTTATATGAAAAAAAATTTTGTTTTTCAAGATATCTTGACCAAACTCGGCATTTATTAGTTTTACTATGCAAAATCCTATTAAGACCGGAGCACTATATCATATAGCTGCCATAGGAACGATCGGTCGAAAATGAAGTTGTTGTATGATAAACATTTTGTTTCCGATATATCTTGACAAAACTCGGCATATATTAGTTTTACTATGCTCCTCATATATATGCAAAATCCTACTAACATCGGACCACTATATCATATAGCTGCCATAGGAACGATCGGTTAAAAAGTAGTTGTTATATGAAAAAACATTTTGTTTTTCAAGATATCTTGACCAAACTCGGCATTTATTAGTTTAAATTACTCCTCATTTATATAGACAATCCTTTTAAGATCGGACCACTATATCATATAGCTGCCATAGGATCGATCGGTCGAAAATTAAGTTGTTGTATGAAAAAACATTTTGCTTTTTAAGATATCTTGACCAAACACGGCATTTATTAGTTTTACTATACTCCTCATATATAGGCTAAGTCCTATTAAAATCAGACCTCGACATCATATAGCTGCCATAGGAACGATCGGTTGAAAATTAAGTTGTTATATGAAAAAACATTTTGTTTTTCAAGATATGTTGACCAAACTCGCATTTATTAGTTTTACTATGCAAAATCCTATTAAGACCGGACCACTATATCATATAGCTGCCATAGCTGCCTATGGGGAACGATCGGTCGAAAATTAAGTTGTTGTATGAAAAAACATTTTGCTTATCAAGATATTTTGACCAAACTCGGCATTTATTAATTTTACTTTACTCCTCATCTATATGGACAATCCTTTTAAGATCGGACCACTATTTCATATAGCTGCCATAGAAACGATCGGTCGAAAATTAAGTTGTTGTACGAAAAATCATTTTGTCTTTCAAGATTTCTTGACCAAACTCGGCATTTATTAGTTTTACTATGCAAAATCCTATTTAGACCGGATCACTATATCATATAGCTGCCATAGGAACGATCGGTTGAAAATTAAGTTATTTGAAAAAACATTTTGTTTTTCAAGATCTTGACCAAACTCAGCATTTATTGGTTTTAATTTTACACCTCATCTATATGGACAATCCTTTTAAGATCGGACCACTATATCATATAGCTGCCATAGGATCGATCGGTCGAAAATTAACTTGTTGTACGAAAAATCATTTGTCTTTCAAGATATCTTGACCAAACTCGGCACTTATTAGTTTTACTATACTCCTCATATATAGCCAAAATCCTATAAGGATCGGACGACTATATCATATAGCTGAAAAAGGAACGATCGGTCGAAAATTAAGTTTTTGTATGAAAAACATTTTGTTTTCAAGATATCTTGACCACCCTCCACAATAATTGAGTTTACTATACTCCTTATATATGCAAAATCCTATTAAGATGGGACACTATATAATACAGCTGCTATAGGAACGATCGGTCGAAAATTAAGTTGTTGTATGAAAAAACATTTTGCTTATCAAGATATCTTAACCAAACTCGGCATTTATTAGTTTACTTTACCTCATCTAAATAGACAATTTTTTAAGATCGGACCACTATTTCATATAGCTGCGATAGAAACGATTGGTCGAAAATAAAGTTGTATAAAAAACCTTTTATCTTTCAAGATATCTTGACCAAACTCGGCAATTATTAGTTTTACTATACTCCTCATATATAGGCAAACTCCTTTAACGATCGGACGACTATATCATATAGCTGCCATAGGAACGATCGGTCGAAAATGAAGTTGTTGTATGATAAAACATTTTGTTTTCAATATATCTTGACCAAACTCGGCATATATTGGTTTCACTATGCTCCTCATATTTATGCAAAATCCTACTAACATCGGACCCCTATATCATATAGCTGCCATAGGAACGATCGGTTAAAAATTAAGTTGTTATATGAAAAAACATTTTGTTTTTCAAGATATATTACCAAACTCGGCATTATTAGGTTTACTATGCTCCTCATATATATGTAAAATCGAATGATGATTGGACCAATATCATAATGATGCCATAGGAACGATCGGTCGAAAATTAAATTTTGTATGATAAAAACATTTTGCTTTTCAATATGTCTTGACCAAACTCGCCAATTATAAGTTTTACTATGCAAAATCCTATTAAGATCGGATCACTATATCATATAGCTGCCATAGGAACGATCGGTTGAAAATTAAGTTGTTATGTGAAAAAACATTTTGTTTTTCAAGATATCTTGACCAAATTCGGCATTTTATAGGTTAACTATGCTCCTCATATATACAAAATCCTACTTACATCGGACCCCTATATTATGTAGCTGCCATAGGAACGATCGGTTGAAAATTAAGTTGTTATATGAAAAAACATTTGTTTTTCAAGATATATTGACCATGCTCATCATTTATTAGGTTAACTATGCTCCTCATATATATGTAAAATCGAATAAAGATTGGACCACTATATCATATAGCTGCCATAGCTGCCTATGGGAACGATCGGTCGAAAATTAAGTTGTTGTATGAAAAAACATTTTGCTTATCAAGATATTTTGACCAAACTCGGCATTTATTAATTTTACTTTACTCCTCATCTATATGGACAATCCTTTTAAGATCGGACCATATTCATATAGCTGCCATAGAAACGATCGGTCGAAAATTAAGTTGTATAAAAAAACATTTTGTCTTTCAAGATATCTTGACCAAACTCGGCATTTATTGGGTAACTATGCTCCTCATATATATGTAAAATCTAATAAAGATTGGACCACATATCATATAACTGCCATAGGAACGATCGGTCGAAAATAAAGTTGTTGCATGATAAAACATTTTGTTTTTCAATATATCTTGACCAAACTCGGCATATATTAGTTTTACTATATTCCTCATATATATGCAAAATCCTACTAACATCGGAACCCTATCATATAGCTGCCATAGGAACGAAGGTTAAAAATTAAGTTCTTATATGAAAAAACTTTTGTTTTTCAAGATATATTTACCAAACTCGGCATTTATTAGGTTTACTATGCTCCACATATATATGTAAAATCGAATGATGATTGGACCACTATATCATAATGATGCCATAGGAACGATCGGTCGAAAATTAAATTTTTGTATGATAAAACATTTTGTTTTTCAATATATCTTGACCAAACTCGGCATATATTGGTTTCACTATGCTCCTCATATTTATGCAAAATCCTACTAACATCGGACCCCTATATCATATAGCTGCCATAGGAACGATCGGTTAAAAATTAAGTTGTTATATGAAAAAACATTTTGTTTTTCAAGATATATTTACCAAACTCGGCATTTATTAGGTTTACTATGCTCCTCATATATATGTAAAATCGAATGATGATTGGACCACTATATCATAATGATGCCATAGGAACGATCGGTCGAAAATTAAATTTTTGTATGATAAAACATTTTGTTTTTCAATATGTCTTGACCAAACTCGGCAATTATAAGTTTTACTATGCAAAATCCTATTAAGATCGGATCACTATATCATATAGCTGCCATAGGAACGATCGGTTGAAAATTAAGTTGTTATATGACAAAACATTTGTTTTTCAAGATATCTTGACCAAATTCGGCATTTATTAGGTTAACTATGCTCCTCATATATATACAAAATCCTACTTACATCGGACCCTATATCATGTAGCTGCCATAGGAACGATCGGTTGAAAATTAAGTTGTTATATGAAAAAACATTTTGTTTTTCAAGATATATTGACCATGCTCGGCATTTATTAGGTTAACTATGCTCCTCATATATATGTAAAATCGAATAAAGATTGGACCACTATATCATATAGCTGCCATAGCTGCCTATGGGAACGATCGGTCGAAAATTAAGTGTTGTATTAAAAAAAAAACATTTTGCTTATCAAGATATTTTGACCAAACTCGGCATTTATTAATTTTACTTTACTCCTCATCTATATGGACAACTTTTAAGATCGGACCACTATTTCATATAGCTGCCATAGAAACGATCGGTCGAAATTAAGTTGTATAAAAAAACATTTTGTCTTTCAAGATATCTTGACCAAACTCGGCATTTATTGGGTTAACTATGCTCCTCATATATATGTAAAATCTAATAAAGATTGGACCACTATATCATATAACTGTAAGTTGTTGCATGATAAAACATTTTGTTTTTCAATATATCTTGACCAAACTCGGCATATATTAGTTTTACTATATTCTCATATATATGCAAAATCCTACTAACATCGGAACCCTATATCATATAGCTGCCATAGGAACGAAGGTTAAAAATTAAGTTGTTATATGAAAAAACATTTTGTTTTTCAAGATATATTGACCAAACTCGGCATTTATTAGGTCTACTATGCTCCTCATATACATGTAAAATCGAATGATGATTGGACCACTATATCATAATGCTGCCATAGGAACGATCGGGCGAAAAATTAAATTTTTGTATGATAAAAAATTTGTTTTTCAATATGTCTTGACCAAACTCGGCAATTAGAAGATTTACTATGCAATATCCTATTAAGATCGGATCACTATATCATATAGTTGCCATAGGAACGATCGGTCGAAAATTAAGTTGTTGTAAGATAAAATATTTTGTCTGTCAAGATATCTTGACCAAACTCGGCATTTATTAGGTTTACTATACTCCTTATATATAGGCAAAATCCTATAAGGATCGGACGACTATATCATATAGTTGCCATAGGAACGATCGGTCGAAAATTAAGTTGTATAAAAAAACATTTTGACTTTCAAGATATCTTGACCGAACTCGGCATTTATTAGTTTCACTATACTCCTCATATATAGGCAAAATCCTTTAAGGATCGGACCACTATATCATATAGTTGCCATGGGAACGATCGGTCGAAAATTAAGTTGTTGTAAGAAAAAACATTTTGTCTTTCAAGATATCTTGACCAAACTCGGCATTTATTAGGTTAACTATGCTCCTCATATATATGTAAAATCGAATAAAGATTGGACCACTATATCATATAGCTGCCATAGCTGCCTATGGGGAACGATCGGTCGAAAATTAAGTTGTTGTATGAAAAAACATTTGCTTATCAAGATATTTTGACCAAACTCGGCATTTATTAATTTTACTTTACTCCTCATCTATATGGACAATCCTTTTAAGATCGGACCACTATTTCATATAGCTGCCATAGAAACGATCGGTCGAAAATTAAGTTGTATAAAAAAACATTTTGTCTTTCAAGATATCTTGACCAAACTCGGCATTTATTGGGTTAACTGTGCTCCTCATATATATGTAAAATCTAATAAAGATTGGACCACTATATCATATAACTGCCATAGGAACGATCGGTCGAAAATAAAGTTGTTGCATGATAAAACATTTTGTTTTTCAATATATCTTGACCAAACTCGGCATATATTAGTTTTACTATACTCCTCATATATATGCAAAATCCTACTAACATCGGAACCCTATATCATATAGCTGCCATAGGAACGATCGGTTAAAAATTAAGTTGTTATATGAAAAAACATTTTGTTTTTCAAGATATATGACCAAACTCGGCATTTATTAGGTTTACTATGCTCCTCATATATATGTAAAATCGAATGATGATTGGACCACTATATCATAATGCTGCCATAGGAACGATCGGTCGAAAATTAAATTTTTGTATGATAAAACATTTTGTTTTCAATATATCTTGACCAAACTCGGCAATTATAAGTTTTACTATGCAAAATCCTATTAAGATCGGATCACTATATCATATAGCTGCCATAGGAACGATCGGTTGAAAATTAAGTTGTTATATGAAAAAACATTTTGCTTATCAAGATATCTTGACCAAACTCGGCATTTATTAATTTTACTTACTCCTCATCTATATGGACAATCCTTTTAAGATCGGACCACTATCTCATATAGCTGCTATAGGAACGATCGGTCGAAAATTAAGTTGTTGTATGAGAAAACATTTTGCTTATCCAGATATCTTGACCAAACTCGGCATTTATTAGGTTTACTATACTCCTCGTATATAGGCAAAATCCTTTAAGGATCGGACCACTATATCATATAGTTGCCATAGGAACGATCGGTCGAAAATGAAGTTGTTGTAAGATATAAAATTTTGTTTTTCAATATATCTTGACCAAACTCAGCATATATTAGTTTTACTCTGCTCCTCATATATATGCAAAATCCTACTTACATCGGACCCCTATATCATGTAGCTGCCATAGGAACGATCGGTCGAAAATTAAGTTGTTGTATGATAAAACATTTTGTTTTTCAATATATCTTGACCAAACTCGGCATTTATTAGGTTTACTATACTCCTCATATATAGGCAAAATCCTTTAAGGATCGGACCACTATATCATATAGTTGCCATAGGAACGATCGGTCGAAAATTAAGTTGTTGTACGAAAAATCATTTTGTCTTTCAAGATATCTTGACCAAACTCGGCATTTATTAGTTTTACTATGCAAAATCCTATTAAGACCAGATCACTATATCATATAGCTGCCATAGGAACGATCGGTTGAAAATTAAGTTGTTATATGAAAGAACATTTTGTCTTTCAAGATATCTTGACCAAACTCGGCACTTATTAGTTTTACTATACTCCTCATATATATCCAAAATCCTACTAACATCGGACCCCTATATCATATAGCTGCCATAGGAACGATCAGTTAAAAATTAAGTTGTTATATAAAAAAACATTTTGTCTTTCAAGATATCTTGACCAACTCGGCATTTATTGGGTTAACTATGCTCCTCATATATATGTAAAATCTAATAAAGATTGGACCACTATATCATATAACTGCCATAGGAACGATCGGTCGAAAATAAAGTTGTTGCATGATAAAACATTTTGTTTTTCAATACATCTTGAGCAAACTCGGCATATATTAGTTTTACTATACTCCTCATATATATGCAAAATCCTACTAACATCGGACCACTATATCATATAGCTGCCATAGGATCGATGGGTTGAAAATTAAGTTTTATATGAAAAAACATTTTGTTTTTCAAGATATATTGACCAAACTCGGCATTTATTAGTTTTACTATGCAAAATCCTATTAAGACCGGATCACTATATCATATAGCTGCCATAGGAACGATCGGTTGAAAATAAGTTGTTATATGAAAAAACATTTTGTTTTTCAAGATATCTTGACCAAACTCGGCATTTATTGGGTTAACTTTGCTCCTCATATATATGTAAAATCTAATAAAGATTGGACCACCATATCATATAACTGCCATAGGAACGATCGGTCGAAAATAAAGTTGTTGCATGATAAAACATTTTGTTTTTCAATACATCTT
Organism: Drosophila americana; assembly: GCA_030788265.1. Lineage (NCBI taxonomy): Eukaryota > Metazoa > Arthropoda > Insecta > Diptera > Drosophilidae > Drosophila > Drosophila americana. Next base: position 50,394 of record JAURSC010000168.1, on the reverse strand, counting down.
GAGCAAACTCGGCATATATTAGTTTTACTATACTCCTCATATATATGCAAAATCCTACTAACATCGGACCCCTATATCATATAGCTGCCATAGGAACGATCGGTTAAAAATTAAGTTGTTATATGAAAAAACAGTTTGTTTTTCAAGATATATTGACCAAACTCGGCATTTATTAGGTTTACTATGCTCCTCATATATATGTAAAATCGAATGATGATTGGACCACTATATCATAATGCTGCCATAGGAACGATCGGTCGAAAATTAAATTTTGTATGATAAAACATTTTGTTTTTCAATATATCTTGACCAAACTCGGCAATTATAAGTTTTACTATGCAAAATCCTATTAAGATCGGACCACTATATCATATAGCTGCCATAGGATCGATGGGTTGAAAATTAAGTTTTTATATGAAAAAACATTTTGTTTTTCAAGATATATTGACCAAACTCGGCATTTATTAGTTTTACTATGCAAAATCTATTAAGACCGGATCACTATATCATATAGCTGCCATAGGAACGATCGGTCGAAAATGAAGTGTTGTACGAAAAATCATTTGTCTTTCAAGATATCTTGACCAAACTCGGCACTTATTAGTTTTACTATACTCCTCATATTTATGTAAAATCGAATAAAGATTGGACCACTATATCATATAGCTGCCATAGCTGCCTATGGGGAACGATCGGTCGAAAATTAAGTTGTTGTATGAAAAAACATTTTGCTTATCAAGATTTTTTGACCAAACTCGGCATTTATTAATTTTACTTTACTCCTCATCTATATGGACAATCCTTTTAAAGTCGGACCACTATTTCATATAGCTGCCATAGAAACGATCGGTCGAAAATTAAGTTGTACGAAAAATAGTTTTGTCTTTCAAGATATCTTGACCAAACTCGGCATTTATTAGTTTTACTATGCAAAATCCTATTAAGAACAGATCACTATATCATATAGCTGCCATAGGAACGATCGGTCGAAAATTAAGTTGTTGTATGAAAAAACATTTTGCTTATCAAGATTTTTTGACCAAACTCGGCATTTATTAGTTTTAATTTACTCCTCATCTATATGGACAATCCTTTTAAGATCGGACCACTATATCATATAGCTGCCATAGGATCGATCGGTCGAAAATTAACTTGTTGTACGAAAAATCATTTTGTCTTTCAAGATATCTTGACCAAACTCGGCACTTATTAGTTTTATTATACTCCTCATGTATAGCCAAAATCCTATAAGGATCGGACGACTATATCATATAGCTGAAAAAGGAACGATCGGTCGAAAATTAAGTTTTTGTATGAAAAACATTTTGTTTCAAGATATCTTGACCACCCTCCACAATAATTGAGTTTACTATACTCCTTATATATGCAAAATCCTATTAAGATGGGACCACTATATAATATAGCTGCTATAGGAACGATCGGTCGAAAATTAAGTTGTTGTATGAAAAAACATTTTGCTTATCAAGATATCTTAACCAAACTCGGCATTTATTAGTTTTACTTTACTCCTCATCTAAATAGACAATACTTTTAAGATCGGACCACTATTTCATATAGCTGCGATAGAAACGATTGGTCGAAAATTAAGTTGTATAAAAAACCTTTATCTTTCAAGATATCTTGACCAAACTCGGCAATTATTAGTTTTACTATACTCCTCATATATAGGCAAACTCCTTTAACGATCGGACGACTATCATATAGCTGCCATAGGAACGATCGGTCGAAAATGAAGTTGTTGTATGATAAAACATTTTGTTTTTCAATATATCTTGACCAAACTCGGCAATTATTAGTTTCACTATGCTCCTCATATTTATGCAAAATCCTACTAACATCGGACCCCTATATCATATAGCTGCCATAGGAACGATCGGTTAAAATTAAGTTGTTATATGAAAAAACATTTTGTTTTTCAAGATATTTACCAAACTCGGCATTTATCAGGTTTACTATGCTCCTCATATATATGTAAAATCGAATGATGATTGGACCACTATATCATAATGCTGCCATAGGAACGATCGGTCGAAAATTAAATTTTTGTATGATAAAACATTTTGTTTTTCAATATGTCTTGACCAAACTCGGCAATTATAAGTTTTACTATGCAAAATCCTATTAAGATCGGATCACTATATCATATAGTTGCCATAGGAACGATCGGTCGAAAATTAAGTTGTTGTAAGAAAAAATATTTTGTCTGTCAAGATATCTTGACCAAACTCGGCATTTATTAGGTTTACTATACTCCTCATATATAGGCAAAATCCTATAAGGATCGGACGACTATATCATATAGTTGCCATAGGAACGATCGGTCGAAAATTAAGTTGTATGAAAAAACATTTTGTCTTTCAAGATATCTTGACCAAACTCGGCATTTATTAGTTTCACTATACTCCTCATATATAGGCAAAATCCTTTAAGGATCGGACCACTATATCATATAGTTGCCATGGGAACGATCGGTCGAAAATTAAGTTGTTGTAAGAAAAAACATTTTGTCTTTCAAGATATCTTGACCAAACTCGGCATTTATTAGGTTAACTATGCTCCTCATATATATGTAAAATCGAATAAAGATTGGACCACTATATCATATAGCTGCCATAGCTGCCTATGGGGAACGATCGGTCGAAAATTAAGTTGTTGTATGAAAAAACATTTTGCTTATCAAGATATTTTGACCAAACTCGGCATTTATTAATTTTACTTTACTCCTCATCTATATGGACAATCCTTTTAAGATCGGACCACTATTTCATAAAGCTGCCATAGAAAACGATCGGTCGAAAATTAAGTTGTATAAAAAAACATTTTGTCTTTCAAGATATCTTGACCAAACTCGGCATTTATTGGGTTAACTGTGCTATCATATATATGTAAAATCTAATAAAGATTGGACCACTATATCATATAACTGCCATAGGAACGATCGGTCGAAAATAAAGTTGTTGCATGATAAAACATTTTGTTTTTCAATATATCTTGACCAAACTCGGCATATATTTGTTTTACTATGCTCCTCATATATATGTAAAATCGAATGATGATTGGACCACTATATCATAATGCTGCCATAGGAACGATCGGTCGAAAATTAAATTTTTGTATGATAAAACATTTTGTTTTTCAATATATCTTGACCAAACTCGGCAATTATAAGTTTTACTATGCAAAATCCTATTAAGATCGGATCACTATATCATATAGCTGCCATAGGAACGATCGGTTGAAAATTAAGTTGTTATATGAAAAAACATTTTGTTTTTCAAGATATCTTGACCAAACCGACATTTATTAGTTTTACTTTGCTTCTCATTTATATGGACAATTCTTTTAAGATCGGACCACTATCTCTTATAGCTGCCATAGAAACGATCGGTCGAAAATTAATTTGTATGAAAAAACACTTTGTCTTACAAGATATCTTGACCACACTCCGCATTTATTAGTTTTACTATATCCTCATAAACAGGCAAACTCCTTTAGGGATCGGACGACTATATCATATAGTTGCCATAGGAACGATCGGTCTAAAATTAATTTGTTGTAAGAAAAAACATTTTGTCTTTCAAGATATCTTGACCAAACTCGGCATTATTAGGTTAACTATGCTCCTCATATATATGTAAAATCTAATATAGATTGGACCACTATATCATATAGCTGCCATAGGAACGATCGGTCGAAAATGAAGTTGTTGTCTGATAAAACATTTGTTTTTCAATATATCTTGACAAAACTCGGCATATATTAGTTTTACTATGCTCCTCATATATATGCATAATCTTACTAACATAGGACCACCATATCATATAGCTGCCATAGGATCGATGGGTTGAAAATTAAGTTTTTATATGAAAGAACATTTTGTTTTTCAAGATATTTGACCAAACTCGGCATTTATTAGTTTTACTATGCAAAATCCTATTAAGACCGGATCACTATATCATATAGCTGCCATAGGAACGATCGGTTAAAAATTGAGTTGTTATATGAAAAAACATTTTGTTTTTCAAGATATATTGACCAAACTCGGCATTTATTAGGTTTACTATGCTCCTCATATATATGTAAAATCGAATGAAGATTGGACCACTATATCATATAGCTGCCATAGGAACGATCGGTCGAAAATATAGTTGTTGTAAGATATAACATTTTGTTGTTCAATATATCTTGACCAAACTCGGCATATATTAGTTTTACTATGCTCCTCATATATATGCAAAATCCTACTTACATCGGACCCCTATATCATGTAGCTGCCATAGGAACGATCGGTTGAAAATTAAGTTGTTATATGAAAAAACATTTTGTTTTTTCAAGATATATTGACCAAGCTCGGCATTTATTAGGTTAACTATGCTGCTCATATATATGTAAAATCTAATAAAGATTGGACCACTATATCATATAGCTGCCATAGGAACGATCGGTCGAAAATTAAGTTGTTGTAAAATATAACATTTGTTTTTCAATATATCTTGACCAAACTCGGCATATATTAGTTTTACTATGCTCCTCATATATATGCAAAATCCTACTTACATCGGACCCTATATCATGTAGCTGCCATAGGAACGATCGGTTGAAAATTAAGTTGTAGTACGAAAAATCATTTTGTCTTTCAAGATATCTTGACCAAACTCGGCACTTATTAGTTTTACTATACTCCTCATATATACCCAAAATCCTACTAACATCGGACCCCTATATCATATAGCTGCCATACGAACGATCGGTTAAAAATTAAGTTGTTATATGAAAAAACATTTGTTTTTCAAGATGTATTGACCAAGCTCGGCATTTATTAGGTAAACTATACTGTTCATATATATGTAAAACCTAATAAAGATTGGACCACTATATCATATAGCTGCCATAAGAACGATCGGTCAAAAATGAAGTTGTTGTAAGATATAACATTTTGTTTTTCAATATATCTTGACCAAACTCGGCATATATTAGTTTTACTATGCTCCTCATATATATGCAAAAATCCTACTTACATCGGACCCCTATATCATGTAGCTGCCATAGGAACGATCGGTTGAAAATTAAGTTGTTATATGAAAAAACATTTTGTTTTTCAAGATATATTGACCAAGCTCGGCATTTATTAGGTTTACTATGCTCCTCATATATATGTAAAATCGAATGATGATTGGACCACTATATCATAATGCTGCCATAGGAACGATCGGTCGAAAATATAGTTGTTGTAAGATATAACATTTTGTTGTTCAATATATCTTGACCAAACTCGGCATATATTAGTTTTACTATGCTCCTCATATATATGCAAAATCCTACTTACATCGGACCCCTATATCATGTAGCTGCCATAGGAACGATCGGTTGAAAATTAAGTTGTTATATGAAAAAACATTTTGTTTTTTCAAGATATATTGACCAAGCTCGGCATTTATTAGGTTAACTATGCTGCTCATATATATGTAAAATCTAATAAAGATTGGACCACTATATCATATAGCTGCCATAGGAACGATCGGTCGAAAATTAAGTTGTAAGATATAACATTTTGTTTTTCAATATATCTTGACCAAACTCGGCATATATTAGTTTTACTATGCTCCTCATATATATGCAAAATCCTACTTACATCGGACCCCTATATCATGTAGCTGCCATAGGAACGATCGGTTGAAAATTAAGTTGTTATACGAAAAATCATTTTGTCTTTCAAGATATCTTGACCAAACTCGGCACTTATTAGTTTTACTATACTCCTCATATATACCCAAAATCCTACTAACATCGGACCCCTATATCATATAGCTGCATAGGAACGATCGGTTAAAAATTAAGTTGTTATATGAAAAAACATTTTGTTTTTCAAGATGTATTGACCAAGCTCGGCATTTATTAGGTTTACTATGCTCCTCATATATATGTAAAATCGAATGATGATTGGACCACTATATCATAATGCTGCCATAGGAACGATCGGTCGAGAATTAAATTTTGTATGATAAAACATTTTGTTTTTCAATAAATCTTGACCAAGCTCGGCAATTATAAGTTTTACTATGCAAAATCCTATTAAGATCGGATCACTATATCATATAGCTGCCATAGGAACGATCGGTTGAAAATTAAGTTGTTATATGAAAAAACATTTTGTTTTTCAAGATATCTTGACCAAACTCGACATTTATTAGTTTTACTTTGCTTCTCATTTATATGGACAATTCTTTTAAGATCGGACCACTATCTCTTATAGCTGCCATAGAAACGATCGGTCGAAAATTAATTTGTATGAAAAAACACTTTGTCTTACAAGATATCTTGACCACACTCCGCATTTATTAGTTTTACTATACTCCTCATAAACAGGCAAACTCCTTTAGGGATCGGACGACTATATCATATAGTTGCCATAGGAACGATCGGTCTAAAATTAATTTGTTGTAAGAAAAAACATTTTGTCTTTCAAGATATCTTGACCAAACTCGGCATTTATTAGGTTAACTATGCTCCTCATATATATGTAAAATCTAATATAGATTGGACCACTATATCATATAGCTGCCATAGGAACGATCGGTCGAAAATGAAGTTGTTGTATGATAAAACATTTTGTTTTTCAATATATCTTGACAAAACTCGGCATATATTAGTTTTACTATGCTCCTCATATATATGCATAATCTTACTAACATAGGACCACCATATCATATAGCTGCCATAGGATCGATGGGTTGAAAATTAAGTTTTTATATGACAGAACATTTTGTTTTTCAAGATATATTGACCAAACTCGGCATTTATTAGTTTTACTATGCAAAATCCTATTAAGACCGGATCACTATATCATATAGCTGCCATAGGAACGATCGGTTAAAATTAAGTTGTTATATGAAAAAACATTTTGTTTTTCAAGATATATTGACCAAACTCGGCATTTATTAGGTTTACTATGCTCCTCATATATATGTAAAATCGAATGAAGATTGGACCACTATATCATATAGCTGCCATAGGAACGATCGGTCGAAAATATAGTTGTTGTAAGATATAACATTTTGTTGTTCAATATATCTTGACCAAACTCGGCATATATTAGTTTTACTATGCTCCTCATATATATGCAAAATCCTACTTACATCGGACCCCTATATCATGTAGCTGCCATAGGAACGATCGGTTGAAAATTAAGTTGTTATATGAAAAAACATTTTGTTTTTTCAAGATATATTGACCAAGCTCGGCATTTATTAGGTTAACTATGCTGCTCATATATATGTAAAATCTAATAAAGATTGGACCACTATATCATATAGCTGCCATAGGAACGATCGGTCGAAAATTAAGTTGTTGTAAGATATAACATTTTGTTTTTCAATATATCTTGACCAAACTCGGCATATATTAGTTTTACTATGCTCCTCATATATATGCAAAATCCTACTTACATCGGACCCCTATATCATGTAGCTGCCATAGGAACGATCGGTTGAAAATTAAGTTGTTATACGAAAAATCATTTTGTCTTTCAAGATATCTTGACCAAACTCGGCACTTATTAGTTTTACTATACTCCTCATATATACCCAAAATCCTACTAACATCGGACCCCTATATCATATAGCTGCCATAGGAACGATCGGTTAAAAATGAAGTTGTTATATGAAAAAACATTTTTTTTTCAAGATGTATTGACCAAGCTCGGCATTTATTAGGTAAACTATGCTGTTCATATATATGTAAAACCTAATAAAGATTGGACCACTATATCATATAGCTGCCATAAGAACGATCGGTCGAAAATGAAGTTGTTGTAAGATATAACATTTTGTTTTTCAATATATCTTGACCAAACTCGGCATATATTAGTTTTACTATGCTCCTCATATATATGCAAAATCCTACTTACATCGGACCCCTATATCATGTAGCTGCCATAGGAACGATCGGTTGAAAATTAAGTTGTTATATGAAAAAACATTTTGTTTTTCAAGATATATTGACCAAGCTCGGCATTTATTAGGTTTACTATGCTCCTCATATATATGTAAAATCGAATGATGATTGGACCACTATATCATAATGCTGCCATAGGAACGATCGGTCGAGAATTAAATTTTTGTATGATAAAACATTTTGTTTTTCAATAAATCTTGACCAAGCTCGGCATTTATTAGTTTTACTATGCAAAATCCTATTAAGATCGGATCATTATATCACATAGCTGCCATAGGAACGATAGGTTGAAAATTAAGTTGTTATATGAAAAAGCATTTGTTTTTCAAGATATCTTGACCAAACTCGGCATTTGTTAGTTTTAATTTACTCCTCATCTATATGGACAATCCTTTTAATATCGGACCACTATATCATATAGATGCCATAGGAACGATCGGTCGAAAATTAAGTTTTTGTATGAAAAAACATTTTGCTTATCAAGATATCTTGACCAAACTCGGCATTTATTAGTTTTACTTTACTCCTCATCTATGGACAGTCCTTTTACGATCGGACCACTATATTATATAGCTGCCATAGGAACGATCGGTCGAAAATGAAGTTGTTGTATGATAAAACATTTTGTTTTTCAATATATCTGACCAAACTCGGCATTTATTAGGTTACTATACTCCTCATATATAGGCAAAATCCTTTAAGGATCGTACCACTATATCATATAGTTGCCATAGGAACGATCGGTCGAAAATTAAGTTGTTGTAAGAAAAAATATTTTGTCTTTTAAGATATCTTCACCAAACTCGGCATTTATTCGGTTTACTATACTCCTTATATATAGGCAAAATCCTATAAGGATCGGAGGACTATATCATATAGTTGCCATAGGAACGATCGGTCGAAAATTAAGTTGTAAGAAAAACATTTTGTCTTTCAAGATATCTTGACCAAACTCGGCATTTATTAGTTTCACTATACTCCTCATATATAGGCAAAATCCTTTAAGGATCGGACCACTATATCATATAGTTGCCATAGGAACGATCGGTCGAAAATTAATTTGTTGTAAGAAAAAACATTTTGTCTTTCAAGATATCTTGACCAAACTCGGCATTTATTAGGTTAACTATGCTCCTCATATATATGTAAAATCTAATATAGATTGGACCACTATATCATATAGTTGCCATAGGAACGATCGGTCGAAAATTAATTTGTTGTAAGAAAAAACATTTTGTTTTTCAAGATATATTGACCAAGCTCGGCATTTATTAGGTTTACTATGCTCCTCATATATATGTAAAATCGAATGATGATTGGACCACTATATCATAATGCTGCCATAGGAACGATCGGTCGAGAATTAAATTTTTGTATGATAAAACATTTTGTTTTTCAATAAATCTTGACCAAGCTCGGCAATTATAAGTTTACTATGCAAAATCCTATTAAGATCGGATCACTATATCATATAGCTGCCATAGGAACGATCGGTTGAAAATTAAGTTGTTATATGAAAAAACATTTTGTTTTTCAAGATATCTTGACCAAACTCGACATTTATTAGTTTTACTTTGCTTCTCATTTATATGGACAATTCTTTTAAGATCGGACCACTATCTCTTATAGCTGCCATAGAAACGATCGGTCGAAAATTAATTTGTATGAAAAAAACACTTTGTCTTACAAGATATCTTGACCACACTCCGCATTTATTAGTTTTACTATACTCCTCATAAACAGGCAAACTCCTTTAGGGATCGGACGACTATATCATATAGTTGCCATAGGAACGATCGGTCTAAAATTAATTTGTTGTAAGAAAAAACATTTTGTCTTTCAAGATATCTTGACCAAACTCGGCATTTATTAGGTTAACTATGCTCCTCATATATATGTAAAATCTAATATAGATTGGACCACTATATCATATAGCTGCCATAGGAACGATCGGTCGAAAATGAAGTTGTTGTATGATAAAACATTTTGTTTTTCAATATATCTTGACAAAACTCGGCATATATTAGTTTTACTATGCTCCTCATATATATGCATAATCTTACTAACATAGGACCACCATATCATATAGCTGCCATAGGATCGATGGGTTGAAAATTAAGTTTTTATATGACAGAACATTTTGTTTTCAAGATATATTGACCAAACTCGGCATTTATTAGTTTTACTATGCAAAATCCTATTAAGACCGGATCACTATATCATATAGCTGCCATAGGAACGATCGGTTAAAAATTAAGTTGTTATATGAAAAAACATTTTGTTTTTCAAGATATATTGACCAAACTCGGCATTTATTAGGTTTACTATGCTCCTCATATATATGTAAAATCGAATGAAGATTGGACCACTATCATATAGCTGCCATAGGAACGATCGGTCGAAAATATAGTTGTTGTAAGATATAACATTTTGTTGTTCAATATATCTTGACCAAACTCGGCATATATTAGTTTTACTATGCTCCTCATATATATGCAAAATCCTACTTACATCGGACCCCTATATCATGTAGCTGCCATAGGAACGATCGGTTGAAAATTAAGTTGTTATATGAAAAAACATTTTGTTTTTTCAAGATATATTGACCAAGCTCGGCATTTATTAGGTTAACTATGCTGCTCATATATATGTAAAATCTAATAAAGATTGGACCACTATATCATATAGCTGCCATAGGAACGATCGGTCGAAAATTAAGTTGTTGTAAGATATAACATTTTGTTTTTCAATATATCTTGACCAAACTCGGCATATATTAGTTTTACTATGCTCCTCATATATATGCAAAATCCTACTTACATCGGACCCCTATATCATGTAGCTGCCATAGGAACGATCGGTTGAAAATTAAGTTGTTATACGAAAAATCATTTTGTCTTTCAAGATATCTTGACCAAACTCGGCACTTATTAGTTTTACTATACTCCTCATATATACCCAAAATCCTACTAACATCGGACCCCTATATCATATAGCTGCCATAGGAACGATCGGTTAAAAATGAAGTTGTTATATGAAAAAACATTTGTTTTTCAAGATGTATTGACCAAGCTCGGCATTTATTAGGTAAACTATGCTGTTCATATATATGTAAAACCTAATAAAGATTGGACCACTATATCATATAGCTGCCATAAGAACGATCGGTCGAAAATGAAGTTGTTGTAAGATATAACATTTTGTTTTTCAATATATCTTGACCAAACTCGGCATATATTAGTTTTACTATGCTCCTCATATATATGCAAAATCCTACTTACATCGGACCCCTATATCATGTAGCTGCCATAGGAACGATCGGTTGAAAATTAAGTTGTTATATGAAAAAACATTTTGTTTTTCAAGATATATTGACCAAGCTCGGCATTTATTAGGTTTACTATGCTCCTCATATATATGTAAAATCGAATGATGATTGGACCACTATATCATAATGCTGCCATAGGAACGATCGGTCGAGAATTAAATTTTTGTATGATAAAACATTTTGTTTTTCAATAAATCTTGACCAAGCTCGGCATTTATTAGTTTTACTATGCAAAATCCTATTAAGATCGGATCATTATATCACATAGCTGCCATAGGAACGATAGGTTGAAAATTAAGTTGTTATATGAAAAAGCATTTTGTTTTTCAAGATATCTTGACCAAACTCGGCATTTGTTAGTTTTAATTTACTCCTCATCTATATGGACAATCCTTTTAATATCGGACCACTATATCATATAGATGCCATAGGAACGATCGGTCGAAAATTAAGTTTTTGTATGAAAAAACATTTTGCTTATCAAGATATCTTGACCAAACTCGGCATTTATTAGTTTTACTTTACTCCTCATCTATATGGACAGTCCTTTTACGATCGGACCACTATATTATATAGCTGCCATAGGAACGATCGGTCGAAAATGAAGTTGTTGTATGATAAAACATTTTGTTTTTCAATATATCTTGACCAAACTCGGCATTTATTAGGTTTACTATACTCCTCATATATAGGCAAAATCCTTTAAGGATCGTACCACTATATCATATAGTTGCCATAGGAACGATCGGTCGAAAATTAAGTTGTTGTAAGAAAAAATATTTTGTCTTTTAAGATATCTTCACCAAACTCGGCATTTATTCGGTTTACTATACTCCTTATATATAGGCAAAATCCTATAAGGATCGGAGGACTATATCATATAGTTGCCATAGGAACGATCGGTCGAAAATTAAGTTGTAAGAAAAAACATTTTGTCTTTCAAGATATCTTGACCAAACTCGGCATTTATTAGTTTCACTATACTCCTCATATATAGGCAAAATCCTTTAAGGATCGGACCACTATATCATATAGTTGCCATAGGAACGATCGGTCGAAAATTAAGTTGTTGTAAGAAAAAACATTTTGTCTTTCAAGATATCTTGACCAAACTCGGCATTTATTAGGTTAAATATGCTCCTCATATATATGTAAAATCGAATAAAGATTGGACCACTATATCATATAGCTGCCATAGCTGCCTATGGGGAACGATCGGTCGAAAATTAAGTTGTTGTATGAAAAAACATTTTGCTTATCAAGATATTTTGACCAAACTCGGCATTTATTAATTTTACTTTACTCCTCATCTATATCGACAATCCTTTTAAGATCGGACCACTATTTCATATAGCTGCCATAGAAACGATCGGTCGAAAATTAAGTTGTATAAAAAAACATTTTGTCTTTCAAGATATCTTGACCAAACTCGGCATTTATTGGGTTAACTATGCTCCTCATATATATGTAAAATCTAATAAAGATTGGACCACTATATCATATAACTCCCATAGGAACGATCGGTCGAAAATAAAGTTGTTGCATGATAAAACATTTTGTTTTTCCATATATCTCTACCAAACTCGGCATATATTAGTTTTACTATACTCCTCATATATATGCAAAATCCTACTAACATCGGAACCCTATATCATATAGCTGCCATAGGAACGATCGGTTAAAATTAAGTTGTTATATGAAAAAACATATTGTTTTTCAAGATATATTGACCAAACTCGGCATTTATTAGGTTTACTATGCTCCTCATATATATGTAATATCGAATGATGATTGGACCACTATATCATATAACTGCCATAGGAACGATCGGTCGAAAATAAAGTTGTTGCATGATAAAACATTTTGTTTTTCAATATATCTTGACCAAACTCGGCATTTATTAATTTTACTATGCTCCTCATATATATGCAAAATCCTACTTACATCGGACCCCTATATCATGTAGCTGCCATAGGAACGATCGGTTGAAAATTAAGTTGTTATATGAAAAAACATTTTGTTTTTTCAAGATATATTGACCAAGCTCGGCATTTATTAGGTTAACTATGCTGCTCATATATATGTAAAATCTAATAAAGATTGGACCACTATATCATATAGCTGCCATAGGAACGATCGGTCGAAAATTAAGTTGTTGTAAGATATAACATTTTGTTTTTCAATATATCTTGACCAAACTCGGCATATATTAGTTTTACTATGCTCCTCATATATATGCAAAATCCTACTTACATCGGACCCCTATATCATGTAGCTGCCATAGGAACGATCGGTTGAAAATTAAGTTGTTATACGAAAAATCATTTTGTCTTTCAAGATATCTTGACCAAACTCGGCACTTATTAGTTTTACTATACTCCTCATATATACCCAAAATCCTACTAACATCGGACCCCTATATCATATAGCTGCCATAGGAACGATCGGTTAAAAATTAAGTTGTTATATGAAAAAACATTTTGTTTTTCAAGATGTATTGACCAAGCTCGGCATTTATTAGGTAAACTATGCTGTTCATATATATGTAAAACCTAATAAAGATTGGACCACTATATCATATAGCTGCCATAAGAACGATCGGTCGAAAATGAAGTTGTTGTAAGATATAACATTTTGTTTTTCAATATATCTTGACCAAACTCGGCATATATTAGTTTTACTATGCTCCTCATATATATGCAAAATCCTACTTACATCGGACCCCTATATCATGTAGCTGCCATAGGAACGATCGGTTGAAAATTAAGTTGTTATATGAAAAAACATTTTGTTTTTCAAGATATATTGACCAAGCTCGGCATTTATTAGGTTTACTATGCTCCTCATATATATGTAAAATCGAATGATGATTGGACCACTATATCATAATGCTGCCATAGGAACGATCGGTCGAGAATTAAATTTTTGTATGATAAAACATTTGTTTTTCAATAAATCTTGACCAAGCTCGGCATTTATTAGTTTTACTATGCAAAATCCTATTAAGATCGGATCATTATATCACATAGCTGCCATAGGAACGATAGGTTGAAAATTAAGTTGTTATATGAAAAAGCATTTTGTTTTTCAAGATATCTTGACCAAACTCGGCATTTGTTAGTTTTAATTTACTCCTCATCTATATGGACAATCCTTTTAATATCGGACCACTATATCATATAGATGCCATAGGAACGATCGGTCGAAAATTAAGTTTTTGTATGAAAAAACATTTTGCTTATCAAGATATCTTGACCAAACTCGGCATTTATTAGTTTTACTTTACTCCTCATCTAAATGGACAGTCCTTTTACGATCGGACCACTATATTATATAGCTGCCATAGGAACGATCGGTCGAAAATGAAGTTGTTGTATGATAAAACATTTTGTTTTTCAATATATCTTGACCAAACTCGGCATTTATTAGGTTTACTATACTCCTCATATATAGGCAAAATCCTTTAAGGATCGTACCACTATATCATATAGTTGCCATAGGAACGATCGGTCGAAAATTAAGTTGTTGTAAGAAAAAATATTTTGTCTTTTAAGATATCTTCACCAAACTCGGCATTTATTCGGTTTACTATACTCCTTATATATAGGCAAAATCCTATAAGGATCGGAGGACTATATCATATAGTTGCCATAGGAACGATCGGTCGAAAATTAAGTTGTAAGAAAAAACATTTTGTCTTTCAAGATATCTTGACCAAACTCGGCATTTATTAGTTTCACTATACTCCTCATATATAGGCAAATCCTTTAAGGATCGGACCACTATATCATATAGTTGCCATAGGAACGATCGGTCGAAAATTAAGTTGTTGTAAGAAAAAACATTTTGTCTTTCAAGATATCTTGACCAAACTCGGCATTTATTAGGTTAAATATGCTCCTCATATATATGTAAAATCGAATAAAGATTGGACCACTATATCATATAGCTGCCATAGCTGCCTATGGGGAACGATCGGTCGAAAATTAAGTTGTTGTATGAAAAAACATTTGCTTATCAAGATATTTTGACCAAACTCGGCATTTATTAATTTTACTTTACTCCTCATCTATATGGACAATCCTTTTAAGATCGGACCACTATTTCATATAGCTGCCATAGAAACGATCGGTCGAAAATTAAGTTGTATAAAAAAACATTTTGTCTTTCAAGATATCTTGACCAAACTCGGCATTTATTGGGTTAACTATGCTCCTCATATATATGTAAAATCTAATAAAGATTGGACCACTATATCATATAACTCCCATAGGAACGATCGGTCGAAAATAAAGTTGTTGCATGATAAAACATTTTGTTTTTCCATATATCTCGACCAAACTCGGCATATATTAGTTTTACTATACTCCTCATATATATGCAAAATCCTACTAACATCGGAACCCTATATCATATAGCTGCCATAGGAACGATCGGTTAAAAATTAAGTTGTTATATGAAAAAACATATTGTTTTTCAAGATATATTGACCAAACTCGGCATTTATTAGGTTTACTATGCTCCTCATATATATGTAATATCGAATGATGATTGGACCACTATATCATATAACTGCCATAGGAACGATCGGTCGAAAATAAAGTTGTTGCATGATAAAACATTTTGTTTTTCAATATATCTTGACCAAACTCGGCATTTATTAATTTTACTTTACTCCTCATCTATATGGACAATCCTTTTAAGATCGGACCACTATTTCATATAGCTGCGATAGAAACGATCGGTCGAAAATTAGTTGTATAAAAAAACATTTTGTCTTTCAAGATATCTTGACCAAACTCGGCATTTATTAGGTTTACTATGCTCCTCATATATATGTAAAATCGAATGATGATTGGACCACTATATCATAATGCTGCCATAGGAACGATCGGTCGAAAATTAAATTTTTGTATGATAAAACATTTTGTTTTTCAATATATCTTGACCAAACTCGGCAATTATAAGTTTTACTATGCAAAATCCTATTAAGATCGGATCACTATATCATATAGCTGCCATAGGAACGATCGGTTGAAAATAAAGTTGTTATATGAAAAAACATTTTGTTTTTCAAGATATCTTGACCAAACTCGACATTTATTAGTTTTACTTTGCTTCTCATTTATATGGACAATTCTTTTAAGATCGGACCACTATCTCATATAGCTGCCATAGAAACGATCGGTCGAAAATAATTTGTATGAAAAAACACTTTGTCTTACAAGATATCTTGACCAAACTCCGCATTTATTAGTTTTACTATACTCCTCATATACAGGCAAACTCCTTTAGGGATCGGACGACTATATCATATAGTTGCCATAGGAACGATCGGTCTAAAATTAATTTGTTGTAAGAAAAAAACATTTTGTCTTTCAAGATATCTTGACCAAACTCGGCATTTATTAGGTTAACTATGCTCCTCATATATATGTAAAATCTAATATAGATTGGACCACTATATCATATAGCTGCCATAGGAACGATCGGTCGAAAATGAAGTTGTTGTATGATAAAACATTTTGTTTTTCAATATATCTTGACAAAACTCGGCATATATTAGTTTTACTATGCTCCTCATATATATGCAAAATCCTACTAACATAGGACCACTATATCATATAGCTGCCATAGGATCGATGGGTTGAAAATTAAGTTTTTATATAAAAAAACATTTGGTTTTTCAAGATATATTGACCAAACTCGGCATTTATTAGTTTTACTATGCAAAATCCTATTAAGACCGGACACTATATCATATAGCTGCCATAGGAACGATCGGTTAAAAATTAAGTTGTTGTATGAAAAAACAGTTTGTTTTTCAAGATATATTGACCAAACTCGGCATTTATTAGGTTTACTATGCTCCTCATATATATGTAAAATCGAATGAAGATTGGACCACTATATCATATAGCTGCCATAGGAACTATCGGTCGAAAATGAAGTTGTTGTAAGATATAACATTTTGTTTTTCAAATATCTTGACCAAACTCGGCATATATTAGTTTTACTATGCTCCTCATATATATGCAAAATCCTACTTACATCGGACCCCTATATCATGTAGCTGCCATAGGAACGATCGGTTGAAAATTAAGTTGTTATACGAAAAATCATTTTGTCTTTCAAGATATCTTGACCAAACTCGGCACTTATTAGTTTTACTATACTCCTCATATATACCCAAAATCCTACTAACATCGGACCCCTATATCATATAGCTGCCATAGGAACGATCGGTTAAAAATTAAGTTGTTATATGAAAAAATATTTTGTTTTTCAAGATGTATTGACCAAGCTCGGCATTTATTAGGTTAACTATGCTGCTCATATATATGTAAAATCTAATAAAGATTGGACCACTATATCATATAGCTGCCATAAGAACGATCGGTCGAAAATGAAGTTGTTGTAAGATATAACATTTTGTTTTTCAATATATCTTGACCAAACTCGGCATATATTAGTTTTACTATGCTCCTCATATATATGCAAAATCCTACTTACATCGGACCCCTATATCATGTAGCTGCCATAGGATCGATCATTTGAAAATTAAGTTGTTATATGAAAAAACATTTTGTTTTTCAAGATATCTTGACCAAACTCGGCATTTATTAGGTTTACTATACTCCTCATATATAGGCAAAATCCTTTAAGGATCGTACCACTATATCATATAGTTGCCATAGGAACGATCGGTCGAAAATTAAGTTGTTGTAAGAAAAAATATTTTGTCTTTTAAGATATCTTCACCAAACTCGGCATTTATTCGGTTTACTATACTCCTCATATATAGGCAAAATCCTATAAGGATCGGACGACTATATCATATAGTTGCCATAGGAACGATCGGTCGAAAATTAAGTTGTATGAAAAAACATTTTGTCTTTCAAGATATCTTCACCAAACTCGGCATTTATTAGTTTCACTATACTCCTCATATATAGGCAAGATCCTTTAAGGATCGGACCACTATATCATATAGTTGCCATAGGAACGATCGGTCGAAAATTAAGTTGTTGTAAGAAAAAACATTTTGTCTTTCAAGATATCTTGACCAAACTCGGCATTTATTAGGTTAACTTTGCTCCTCATATATATGTAAAATCGAATAAAGATTGGACCACTATATCATATAGCTGCCATAGCTGCCTATGGGGAACGATCAGTCGAAAATTAAGTTGTTGTATGAAAAAACATTTTGCTTATCAAGATATTTTGACCAAACTCGGCATTTATTAATTTACTTTACTCCTCATCTATATGGACAATCCTTTTAAGATCGGACCACTATTTCATATAGCTGCCATAGAAACGATCGGTCGAAAATTAAGTTGTATAAAAAACATTTTGTCTTTCAAGATATCCTGACCAAACTCGGCATTTATTGGGTAACTATGCTCCTCATATATATGTAAAATCTAATAAAGATTGGACCACTATATCATATAACTCCCATAGGAACGATCGGTCGAAAATAAAGTTGTTGCATGATAAAACATTTTGTTTTTCCATATATCTCGACCAAACTCGGCATATATTAGTTTTACTATACTCCTCATATATATGCAAAATCCTACTAACATCGGAACCCTATATCATATAGCTGCCATAGGAACGATCGGTTAAAAATTAAGTTTGTTATATGAAAAACATATTGTTTTTCAAGATATATTGACCAAACTCGGCATTTATTAGGTTTACTATGCTCCTCATATATATGTAAAATCGAATTATGATTGGACCACTATATCATATAACTGCCATAGGAACGATCGGTCGAAAATAAAGTTGTTGCATGATAAAACATTTTGTTTTTCAATATATCTTGACCAAACTCGGCATATATTAGTTTTACTATACTCCTCATATATATGCAAAATCCTACTAACATCGGACCCCTATATCATATAGCTGCCATAGGAACGATCGGTTGAAAATGAAGTTGTTATATGAAAAAAAACTTTGTTTTTCAAGATATCTTGACCCAACTCGACATTTATTAGTTTTACTTTGCTCCTCATTTATATGGACAATCCTTTTAAGATCGGACCACTATCTCATATAGCTGCCATAGCTGCCTATGGGGAACGATCGGTCGAAAATTAGGTTGTATGAAAAACATTTTGTCTTACAAGATATCTTGACCAAACTCCGCATTTATTAGTTTTACTATACTCCTCATATACAGGCAAACTCCTTTAGGGATCGGACGACTATATCATATAGTTGCCATAGGAACGATCGGTCGAAAATTAATTTGTTGTAAGAAAAAACATTTTGTCTTTCAAGATATCTTGACCAAACTCGGCATTTATTAGGTTAACTATGCTCCTCATATATATGTAAAATCTAATATAGATTAGACCACTATATCATATAGCTGCCATAGGAACGATCGGTCGAAAATGAAGTTGTTGTATGATAAAACATTTTGTTTTTCAATATATCTTGACAAAACTCGGCATATATTAGTTTTACTATGCTCCTCATATATATGCAAAATCCTACTAACATCGGACCACTATATCATATAGCTGCCATAGGATCGCTGGGTTGAAAATTAAGTTTTTATATGAAAAAACATTTTGTTTTTCAAGATATATTGACCAAACTCGACATTTATTAGTTTTACTATGCAAAATCCTATTAAGACCGGACCACTATATCATATAGCTGCCATAGGATCGCTGGGTTGAAAATTAAGTTTTTATATGAAAAAACATTTTGTTTTTCAAGATATCTTGACCAAACTCGGCATTACTTAGTTTAAATTTACTCCTCATCTATATGGACAATCCTTTTAAGATCGCACCACTATATCATATAGCTGCCAAAGGATCGATCGGTCGAAAATTAAGTTGTTGTATGAAAAAATATTTTGCTTTTTAAGATATCTTGACCAAACACGGCATTTATTAGTTTTACTATACTCCTATAATATAGGCAAAGTCCCATTAAAATCAGACCTCGACATCATATAGCTGCCATAGGAACGATCGGTCGAAAATTAAGTTGTTGTACGAAAAATCATTTTGTCTTTCAAGATATCTTGACCAAACTCGGCACTTATTAGTTTTACTATACTCCTCATATATATGCAAAATCCTACTAACTTCGGACCCCTATATCATATAGCTGCCATAGGAACGATCGGTTAAAAATTAAGTTGTTATATGAAAAAACATTTTGTTTTTCAAGATATATTGACCAAACTCGGCATTTAT
Organism: Drosophila americana; assembly: GCA_030788265.1. NCBI lineage: Eukaryota > Metazoa > Arthropoda > Insecta > Diptera > Drosophilidae > Drosophila > Drosophila americana. The sequence continues at coordinate 29,856 of JAURSC010000168.1, read as the reverse complement.
TAGGTTTACTATGCTCCTCATATATATGTAAAATCGAATGATGATTGGACCACTATATCATAATGCTGCCATAGGAACGAACGGTCGAAAATTAAATTTTTGTATGAAAAAACATTTTGTTTTTCAAGATATATTGACCAAACTCGGCATTTATTAGTTTTTACACTATATCATATAGCTGCCATAGGATCGCTGGGTTGAAAATTAAGTTTTTATATGAAAAAACATTTTGTTTTTCAAGATATATGACCAAACTCGGCATTTATTAGTTTTACTATGCAAAATCCTATTAAGACCGGACCACTATATCATATAGCTGGCATAGGAACGATCGGTTGAAAATTAAGTTGTTATACGAAAACACATTTTGTTTTTCTAGATATCTTGACCAAATTCGGCATTTATTAGTTTTACTTTGCTCCTCATCTATATGGACAATCCTTTTAAGATCGGACCACTATCTCATATAGCTGCCATAGAAACGATCGGTCGAAAATTAAGTTGTATGAAAAAACATTTTGTCTTACAAGATATCTTGACCAAACTCCGCATTTATTAGTTTTACTATACTCCTCATATACAGGCAAACTCCTTTAGGGATCGGACGACTTTATCATATAGTTGCCATAGGAACGATCGGTCGAAAACTAATTTGTTGTAAAAAAAAAACATTTTGTCTTTCAAGATATCTTGACCAAACTCGGCATTTATTAGGTTAACTATGCTCCTTATATATATGTAAAATCTAATATAGATTGGACCACTATATCATATAGCTGCCATAGGAATGATCGGTCGAAAATGAAGTTGTTGTATGATAAAACATTTTGTTTTTCAATATATCTTGACAAAACTCGGCATATATTAGTTTTACTATGCTCCTCATATATATGCAAAATCCTACTAACATCGGACCACTATATCATATAGCTGCCATAGGAACGATCGGTCGAAAATATAGTTGTTGTAAGATATAACATTTTGTTTTTCAATATATCTTGACCAAACTCGGCATATATTGGTTTTACTATGCTCCTCATATATATGCAAAATCCTACTTACATCGGACCCCTATATCATGTAGCTGCCATAGGAACGATCGGTTGAAAATTAAGTTGTTATATGAAAAAACATTTTGTTTTTCATGATATATTGACCAAGCTCGGCATTTATTAGGTTAACTATGCTGCTCATATATATGTAAAATCTAATAAAGATTGGACCACTTTATCATATAGCTGCCATAGGAACGATCGGTCGAAAATGAAGTTGTTATACGAAAAATCATTTTGTCTTTCAAGATATCTTGACCAAACTCGGCACTTATTAGTTTTACTATACTCCTCATATATCCAAAATCCTACTAACATCGGACCCCTATATCATGTAGCTGCCATAGGAACGATCGGTTGAAAATTAAGTAGTTATACGAAAAATCATTTTGTCTTTCAAGATATCTTGACCAAACTCGGCACTTATTAGTTTTACTATACTCCTCATATATATCCAAAATCCTACTAACATCGGACCCCTATATCATATAGCTGCCATAGGAACGATCGGTTAAAAATTAAGTTGTTATATGAAAAAACATTTTGTTTTTCAAGATATATTGACCAAGCTCGGCATTTATTAGGTTAACTATGCTGCTCATATATATGTAAAATCTAATAAAGATTGGACCACTATATCATATAGCTGCCATAGGAACGATCGGTCGAAAATTAAGTTGTTGTATGATAAAACCTTTTGTTTTTCAATATATCTTGACCAAACTCGGCATTTATTAGGTTTACTATACTCCTCATATATAGGCAAAATCCTTTAAGGATCGTACCACTATATCACCTAGTTGCCATAGGAACGATCGGTCGAAAATTAAGTTGTTGTAAGAAAAAATATTTTGTCTTTCAATATATCTTGACCAAACTCGGCATTTATTCGGTTTACTATACTCCTCATATATAGGCAAAATCCTATAAGGATCGGAGGACTATATCATATAGTTGCCATAGGAACGATCGGTCGAAAATTAAGTTGTATGAAAAAACATTTTGTCTTTCAAGATATCTTGACTAAACTCGGCATTTATTAGTTTCACTATACTCCTCATATATATGTAAAATCGAATAAAGATTGGACCACTATATCATATAGCTGCCATAGCTGCCTATGGGGAACGATCGGTCGAAAATTAAGTTGTTGTATGAAAAAACATTTTGCTTATCAAGATATTTTGAACAAACTCGGAATTTATTAATTTTACTTTACTCCTCATCTATATGGACAATCCTTTAAAGATCGGACCACTATTTCATATAGCTGCCATAGAAACGATCGGTCGAAAATTAAGTTGTATAAAAAAACATTTTGTCTTTCAAGATATCTTGACCAAACTCGGCATTTATTGGGTTAATTATGCTCCTCATATATATGTAAAATCTAATAAAGATTGGACCACTATATCATATAACTGCCATAGGAACGATCGGTCGAAAATAAAGTTGTTGCATGATAAAACATTTTGTTTTTCAATATATCTTGACCAAACTCGGCATATATTAGTTTTACTATACTCCTCATATATATGCAAAATCCTACTAACATCGGAACCCTATATCATATAGCTGCCATAGGAACGATCGGTTAAATATTAAGTTGTTATATGAAAAAACATTTTGTTTTTCAAGATATATTGACCAAACTCGGCATTTATTAGGTTTACTATGCTCCTCATATATATGTAAAATCGAATGATGATTGGACCACTATATCATATAACTGCCATAGGAACGATCGGTCGAAAATAAAGTTGTTGCATGATAAAACATTTTGTTTTTAATATATCTTGACCAAACTCGTTATATATTAGTTTTACTATACTCCTCAAATATATGCAAAATCCTACTAACATCGGACCCCTATATCATGTAGCTGCCATAGGAACGATCGGTTGAAAATTAAGTTGTTATATGAAAAAGCATTTTTTTTCAAGATATCTTGACCAAACTCGGCATTTGTTAGTTTTAATTTACTCCTCATCTATATGGACAATCCTTTTAATATCGGACCACTATCTCATATAGCTGCCATAGGAACGATCGGTCGAAAATTAATTTGTTGTAAGAAAAAACATTTTGTCTTTCAAGATATCTTGACCAAACTCGGCATTTATTAAGTTAACTATGCTCCTCATATATATGTAAAATCTAATATAGATTGGACCACTATATCATATAGCTGCCATAGGAACGATCGGTCGAAAATGAAGTTGTTGTATGATAAAACATTTTGTTTTTCAATATATCTTGACAAAACTCGGCATATATTAGTTTTACTATGCTCCTCATATATATGCAAAATCCTACTAACATCGGACCACTATATCATATAGCTGCCATAGGATCGCTGGGTTGAAAATTAAGTTTTTATATGAAAAAACATTTTGTTTTTCAAGATATATTGACCAAACTCGGCATTTATTAGTTTTACTATGCAAAATCCTATTAAGACCAGATCACTATATCATATAGCTGCCATAGGAACGATCGTTTGAAAATTAAGTTGTTTTATGAAAAAACATATTGTTTTTCAAGATATCTTGACCAAACTCGGCATTTATTAGTTTAAATTTACTCCTCATCTATATGGACAATCCTTTTAAGATCGGACCACTATATCATATAGCTGCCATAGGATCGATCGGTCGAAATTAAGTTGTTGTATGAAAAAACATTTTGCTTTTTAAGATATCTTGACCAAACACGGCATTTATTAGTTTTACTATACTCCTATAATATAGGCAAAGTCCCATTAAAATCAGACCTCGACATCATATAGCTGCCATAGGAACGATCGGTCGAAAATTAAGTTGTTGTACGAAAAATCATTTTGTCTTTCAAGATATCTTGACCAAACTCGGCACTTATTAGTTTTACTATACTCCTCATATATATGCAAAATCCTACTAACATCGGAACCCTATATCATATAGATGCCATAGGAACGATCGGTTAAAAATTAAGTTGTTATATGAAAAAACATATTTTTTTTGAAGATATATTGACCAAACTCGGCATTTATTAGGTTTACTATGCTCCTCATATATATGTAAAATCGAATGATGATTGGACCACTATATCATAATGCTGCCATAGGAACGATCGGTCGAAAATTAAATTTTTGTATGATAAAACATTTTGTTTTTCAATATAACTTGACCAAACTCGGCAATTATAAGTTTTACTATGCAAAATCCTATTAAGATCGGATCACTATATCATATAGCTGCCATAGGAACGATCGGTTAAAATTAAGTTGTTATACGAAAAAACATTTGTTTTTCAAGATATCTTGACCAAATTCGGCATTTATTAGTTTTACTTTGCTCCTCATCTATATGGACAATCCTTTTAAGATCGGACCACTATCTCATATAGCTGCCATAGGAACGATCGGTCGAAACTTAGGTTGTATGAAAAACATTTTGTCTTACAAGATATCTTGACCAAACTCCGCATTTATTATTTTTACTATACTCCTCATATACAGGCAAACTCCTTTAGGGATCTGACGACTTTATCATATAGTTGCCATAGGAACGATCGGTCGAAAATTAATTTGTTGTAAAAAAAAAACATTTTGTCTTTCAAGATATCTTGACCAAACTCGGCATTTATTAGGTTAACTATGCTCCTCATATATATGTAAAATCTAATATAGATTGGACCACTATATCATATAGCTGCCATAGGAACGATCGGTCGAAAATGAAATTGTTGTATGATAAAACATTGCTTTTCAAAATATCTTGATCAAACTCGGCATATATTAGTTTTACTATGCTCCTCATATATATGCAAAATCCTACTAACATCGGACCACTATATCATATAGCTGCCATAGGATCGATGGGTTGAAAATTAAGTTTTTATATAAAAAACATTTTGTTTTTCAAGATATATTAACCAAACTCGGCATTTATTAGTTTTACTATGCAAAATCCTATTAAGACCGGATCACTATATCATATAGCTGCCATAGGAACGATCGGTTGAAAATTAAGTTGTTTTATGAAAAAACATTTTGTTTTTCAAGATATCTTGACCAAACTCAGCATTTATTAGTTTTAATTTACTCCTCATCTATATGGGCAATCCTTTTAAGATCGGACCACTATATCATATAGCTGCCATAGGATCGATCGGTTGAAAATTAAGTTGTTGTATGAAAAAACATTTTGCTTTTTAAGATATCTTGACCAAACACGGCATTTATTAGTTTTACTATACTCCTCATATATAGGCAAAGTCCTATTAAAATCAGACCTCGACATCATATAGCTGCCATAAAAACGATCGGTCGAAAATGAAGTTGTTGTATGATAAAACATTTTGTTTTTCAAAATATCTTGACCAAACTCGGCATATATTAGTTTTACTATGCTCCTCATATATACGCAAAATCCTACTAACATCGGACCACTATATCATATAGCTGCCATAGGATCGATGGGTTGAAAATTAAGTTTTTATATGAAAAACATTTTGTTTTTCAAGATATATTGACCAAACTCGGCATTTATTAGTTTACTATGAAAAATCCTATTAAGACCGGATCACTATATCATATAGCTGCCATAGGAACGATCGGTTGAAAATTAAGTTGTTATATGAAAAAACATTTTGTTTTTCAAGATATCTTGACCAAACTCAGCATTTATTAGTTTTAATGTACTCCTCATCTATATGGACAATCCTTTTAAGATCGGACCACTATATCATATAGCTGCCATAGGATCGATCGGTCGAAAATTAACTTGTTGTACGAAAAATCATTTTGTCTTTCAAGATATCTTGACCAAACTCGGCACTTAATAGTTTTACTATACTCCTCATATATAGCCAAAATCCTATAAGGATCGGACGACTATATCATATAGCTGAAAAAGGAACGATCGGTCGAAAATTAAGTTTTTGTATGAAAAACATTTTGTTTTCAAGATATCTTGACCACCCTCCACAATAATTGAGTTGACTATACTCCTTATATATGCAAAATCCTATTAAGATGGGACCACTATATAATATAGCTGCTATAGGAACGATCGATCGAAAATTAAGTTGTTGTATGAAAAAACATTTTGCTTATCAAGATATCTTAACCAAACTCGGCATTTATTAGTTTTACTATACTCCTCATATATAGGCAAACTCCTTTAACGATCGGACGACTATATCATATAGCTGCCATAGAACGATCGGTCGAAAATGAAGTTGTTGTATGATAAAACATTTTGTTTTTCAATATATCTTGACCAAACTCGGCATATATTGGTTTCACTATGCTCCTCATATTTATGCAAAATCCTACTAACATCGGACCCCTATATCATATAGCTGCCATAGCAACGATCGGTTGAAAATTAAGTTGTTATATGAAAAAACATTTTGTTATTCAAGATATATTGACCAAACTCGGAATTTATTAGGTTTACTATGCTCCTCATATATATGTAAAATCGAATGATGAATGGACCACTATATCATAATGGTGCCATAGGAACGGTCGGTCGAAAATTAAGTTGTTGTATAAAAAAACAGTTTGTTTTTCAAGATATCTTGACCAAACTCGGTATTTATTGGTTTTACTATGCTCCTCATATATATGTAAAATCTAATGAAGATTGGACCACTATATCATATAGCTGCCATAGGAACGATTGGTCGAAAATTAAGTTTCTGTATGAAAAAACATTTTGTTTTATAGATATCTTGACCATCCTCGGCATTAATTTTGTTTACTATACTCCTTATATATGCAAAATCCTATTAAGATGGGACCACTATTTCATATAGCTGATATAGGAACGATCGGTCGAAAATTAAGTTGTTGTATGAAAAAACATTTTGGTTTTCAATATATCTTGACTAAACTCGGCATATATTAGTTTTACTATGCTCCTCATATATATGCAAAATCCTACTAACATCGGACCCCTATATTATATAGCTGCGATAGGAACGATCGGTTGAAAATTAAGTTGTTATATGAAAAAACATTTTGTTTTTCAAGATATATTGACCAAACTCGGCATTTATTAGTTTTACTATACTCCTCATATATAGGCAAAGTCCTATTAAAATCGGACCACTACATCGTATAGCTGCCATAGGAACGATCGGTCGAAAATTAAGTTATTGTATGAAATAACATTTTGTTTTTTAAGATATCTTGACCAAACACGGCATTTATTAGTTTTACTATACTCCTCATATATAGGCAGAGTCCTATTAAAATCAGACCCTTACATCATAAAAATGCCATAAAAACGATCGGTCAAAAATTAACTTGTTGTACGAAAAAACATTTTGTCTTTCAAGATATCTTGACCAAACTCGGCACTTATTAGTTTTACTATACTCCTCATATATAGCCAAAATCCTATAAGGATCGGACGACTATATCATATTGCTGCTATAGGAACGATCGGTCGAAAATTAAGTTGTTGTATGAGAAAACATTTTGCTTATCCAGATATCTTGACCAAACTCGGCATTTATTAGTTTTAGTTTACTCTCCATCTATATGGACAATCCTTTTAAGATCGGACCACTATTTCATATAGCTGCCATAGAATCGATCGGTCGAAAATTAAGTTGTATGAAAAAACATTTTATCTTTCAAGATATCTTGACCAAACTCGGCATTTATTAGTTTTACTACACTCCTCATATATAAGCAAACTCCTATAACGATCGGACGACTGTATCATATATCTGCCATAGGAACGAACGGTCGAAAATGAAGTTGTTGTATGATAAAACATTTTGTTTTTCTAGATATCTTGACCAAACTCGGCATTTATTAGTTTTACTATGCTCCTCATATATATGCAAAATATACTAACATCGGACCCCTATATCATATAGCTGCCATAGGAACGATCGGTTGAAAATTAAGTTTTAGTATGAAAAAACATTTTGTTTTAAAGATATCTTGACCACCCTCGGCATTAATGGGTTTACTATACTCCTTATATATGCAAAATCCTATTAAGCGGGGACCACTATTTCATATAGCTGCCATAGAAACAATCGGCCGAAAATTAAGTTGTATGAAAAAACATTTTGTCTTACAAGATATCTTGACCAAACTCCGCATTTATTAGTTTTACTATACTCCTCATATACAGGCAAACTCCTTTAGGGATCGGACGACTATATCATATAGTTGCCATAGGAACGATCGGTCGAAAATTAATTTGTTGTAAGAAAAAACATTTTGTCTTTCAAGATATCTTGACCAAACTCGGCATTTATTAGGTTAACTATGCTCCTCAAATATATGTAAAATCGAATGATCATAATGGTGCCATAGGAACGATCGGTCGAAAATTAAGTTGTATAAAAAAACAGTTTGTTTTTCAAGATATCTTGACCAAACTCGGTATTTATTGGTTTTACTATGCTCCTCATATATATGTAAAATCTAATGAAGATTGGACCACTATATCATATAGCTGCCATAGGAACGATCGGTCGAAAATTAAGTTTCTGTATGAAAAAACATTTTGTTTTATAGATATCTTGACCACCCTCGGCATTAATTGGGTTTACTATACTCCTATTAAGCGGGGACCACTATATCTTATAGCTGCTATAGGAACGATCGGTTGAAAATTAAGTTGTTTTATGAAAAAACATTTTGTTTTTCAAGATATCTTGACCAAACTCGGCATTTATTAGTTTTACTATGCTCCTCATATATATGCAAAATACTACTAACATCGGACCCCTATATCATATAGCTGCCATAGGAACGATCGGTTGAAAATTAAGTTGTTATATGAAAAAACATTTTGTATTTCAAGATATATTGACAAACTCGGCATTTATTAGTTTTACTATGCAAAATCCTATAAAGACCGGATCACTATATCATATAGCTGCCATAGGAACGATCGGTTGAAAATTAAGTTGTTATATGAAAAAACATTTTGTTTTTCAAGATATCTTGACCAAACTCGGCATTTATTAGTTTTAATTTACTCCTCATCTGTATGGGCAATCCTTTTAAGATCGGACCACTATATCATATAGCTGCCATAGGATCGATCGGTCGAAAATTAAGTTATTGTATGAAAAAACATTTTGTTTTTAAGATATCTTGACCAAACACGGCATTTATTAGTTTTACTATACTCCTCATATATAGGCAGAGTCCTATTAAAATCAGACCCTTACATCATAAAGCTGCCATAAAAACGATCGGTCAAAAATTAACTTGTTGTACGAAAAAACATTTTGTCTTTCAAGATATCTTGACCAAACTCGGCACTTATTAGTTTTACTATGCTCCTCATATATAGACAAAATCCTATAAGGATCGGACGACTATATCATATTGCTGCTATAGGAACGATCGGTCGAAAATTAAGTTGTTGTATGAGAAAACATTTTGCTTATCCAGATATCTTGACCAAACTCGGCATTTATTAGTTTTAGTTTACTCCTCATCTATATGGACAATCCTTTTAAGATCGGACCACTATTTCATATAGCTGCCATAGAATCGATCGGTCGAAAATTAAGTTGTATGAAAAAACATTTTATCTTTCAAGATATCTTGACCAAACTCGGCATTTATTAGTTTTACTACACTCCTCATATATAAGCAAACTCCTTTAACGATCGGACGACTATATCATATATCTGCCATAGGAACGAACGGTCGAAAATGAAGTTGTTGTATGATAAAACATTTTGTTTTTCAATATATCTTGACCAAACTCGGCATTTATTAGTTTTACTATGCTCCTCATATATATGCAAAATACTACTAACATCGGACCCCTATATCATACAGCTGCCATAGGAACGATCGGTTGAAAATTAAGTTTTAGTATGAAAAAACATTTTGTTTTAAAGATATCTTGACCACCCTCGGCATTAATTGGGTTTACTATACTCCTTATATATGCAAAATCCTATTAAGCGGGGACCACTATTTCATATAGCTGCCATAGAAACAATCGGCCGAAAATTAAGTTGTATGAAAAAACATTTTGTCTTACAAGATATCTTGACCAAACTCCGCATTTATTAGTTTTACTATACTCCTCATATACAGGCAAACTCCTTTAGGGATCGGACGACTATATCATATAGTTGCCATAGGAACGATCGGTCGAAAATTAATTTGTTGTAAGAAAAAACATTTTGTCTTTCAAGATATCTTGACCAAACTCGGCATTTATTAGGTTAACTATGCTCCTCATATATATGTAAAATCGAATGATCATAATGGTGCCATAGGAACGATCGGTCGAAAATTAAGTTGTATAAAAAAAACAGTTTGTTTTTCAAGATATCTTGACCAAACTCGGTATTTATTGGTTTTACTATGCTCCTCATATATATGTAAAATCTAATGAAGATTGGACCACTATATCATATAGCTGCCATAGGAACGATCGGTCGAAAATTAAGTTTCTGTATGAAAAAACATTTTGTTTTATAGATATCTTGACCACCCTCGGCATTAATTGGGTTTACTATACTCCTATTAAGCGGGGACCACTATATCATATAGCTGCTATAGGAACGATTGGTTGAAAATTAAGTTGTTTTATGAAAAAACATTTTGTTTTTCGAGATATCTTGACCAAACTCGGCATTTATTAGTTTTACTATGCTCCTCATATATATGCAAAATACTACTAACATCGGACCCCTATATCATATAGCTGCCATAGGAACGATCGGTTGAAAATTAAGTTGTTATATGAAAAAACATTTTGTATTTCAAGATATATTGACAAACTCGGCATTTATTAGTTTTACTATGCAAAATCCTATAAAGACCGGATCACTATATCATATAGCTGCCATAGGAACGATCGGTTGAAAATTAAGTTGTTATATGAAAAAACATTTTGTTTTTCAAGATATCTTGACCAAACTCGGCATTTATTAGTTTTACTATACTCCTCATATATAGGCAGAGTCCTATTAAAATCAGACCCTTACATCATAAAGGTGCCATAAAAACGATCGGTCGAAAATTAACTTGTTGTACGAAAAAACATTTTGTCTTTCAAGATATCTTGACCAAACTCGGCACTTATTAGTTTTACTATACTCCTCATATATAGCCAAAATCCTATAAGGATCGGACGACTATATCATATTGCTGCTATAGGAACGATCGGTCGAAAATTAAGTTGTTGTATGAGAAAACATTTTGCTTATCCAGATATCTTGACCAAACTCGGCATTTATTAGTTTTACTTTACTCCTCATCTATATGGACAATCCTTTTAAGATCGGACCACTATTTCATATAGTTGCCATAGGAACGATCGGTCGAAAATTAATTTGTTGTAAGAAAAAACATTTTGTCTTTCAAGATATCTTGACCAAACTCGGCATTTATTAGGTTAACTATGCTCCTCATATATATGTAAAATCGAATGATCATAATGGTGCCATAGGAACGATCGGTCGAAAATTAAGTTGTATAAAAAAAACAGTTTGTTTTTCAAGATATCTTGACCAAACTCGGTATTTATTGGTTTTACTATGCTCCTCATATATATGTAAAATCTAATGAAGATTGGACCACTATATCATATAGCTGCCATAGGAACGATCGGTCGAAAATTAAGTTTCTGTATGAAAAAACATTTTGTTTTATAGATATCTTGACCACCCTCGGCATTAATTGGGTTTACTATACTCCTATTAAGCGGGGACCACTATATCATATAGCTGCTATAGGAACGATTGGTTGAAAATTAAGTTGTTTTATGAAAAAACATTTTGTTTTTCGAGATATCTTGACCAAACTCGGCATTTATTAGTTTTACTATGCTCCTCATATATATGCAAAATACTACTAACATCGGACCCCTATATCATATAGCTGCCATAGGAACGATCGGTTGAAAATTAAGTTGTTATATGAAAAAACATTTTGTATTTCAAGATATATTGACAAACTCGGCATTTATTAGTTTTACTATGCAAAATCCTATAAAGACCGGATCACTATATCATATAGCTGCCATAGGAACGATCGGTTGAAAATTAAGTTGTTATATGAAAAAACATTTTGTTTTTCAAGATATCTTGACCAAACTCGGCATTTATTAGTTTTACTATACTCCTCATATATAGGCAGAGTCCTATTAAAATCAGACCCTTACATCATAAAGGTGCCATAGGAACGATCGGTCGAAAATTAACTTGTTGTACGAAAAAACATTTTATCTTTCAAGATATCTTGACCAAACTCGGCATTTATTAGTTTTACTATACTCCTCATATATAGGCAAACTCCTTTAACGATCGGACGACTATATCATATAGCTGCCATAGGAACGATCGGTCGAAAATTAATTTGTTGTAAGAAAAAACATTTTGTCTTTCAAGATATCTTGACCAAACTCGGCATTTATTAGGTTAACTATGCTCCTTATATATATGTAAAATCGAATGATGAATGGACCACTATATCATAATGGTGCCATAGGAACGATCGGTCGAAAATTAAGTTGTTAAATAAAAAAACAGTTTGTTTTTCAAGATATCTTAACTAAACTCAGCATATATTAGTTTTACTATGCTCCTCATATATATGCAAAATCCTACTAACATCGGACCCCTATATCATATAGCTGCCATCGGAACGATCGGTTGAAAATTAAGGTGTTATATGAAAAAACATTTTGTTTTTTCAAGATATATTGACCAAACTCGGCATTTATTAGTTTTACTATACTCCTCATATACAGGCAAACTCCTTTAGGGATCGGACGACTATATCATATAGTTGCCATAGGAACGATCGGTCGAAAATTAATTTGTTGTAAGAAAAAACATTTTGTCTTTCAAGATATCTTGACCAAACTCGGCATTTATTAGGTTAACTATGCTCCTCATATATATGTAAAATCTAATATAGATTGGACCACTATATCATATAGCTGCCATAGGAACGATCGGTCGAAAATGAAGTTTCTGTATGAAAAAACATTTTGTTTCATAGATATCTTGACTACCCTCGGCATTAATTGGGTTTACTATACTCCTTATATATGCAAAATCCTATTAAGATGGGACCACTATATCATATAGCTGATATAGGAACGATCGGTCGAAAATTAAGTTGTTGTATGAAAAAACATTTTGTTTTTCAATATATCTTGACCAAACTCAGCATATATTAGTTTTACTATGCTCCTCATATATATGCAAAATCCTACTAATATCGGACCCCTATATCATATAGCTGCCATCGGAACGATCGGTTGAAAATTAAGTTGTTATATGAAAAAAATTTTGTTTTTCAAGATATATTGACCAAACTCGGCATTTATTAGTTTTACTATACTCCTCATATATAGGCAAAGTCCTATTAAAATCGGAACACTACATCATATAGCTGCCATAGAAACTATCGGTCGAAAATTAAGTTGTTGTATGAAAAAACATTTTGTTTTTTTAAGATATCTTGACCAAACACGGCATTTATTAGTTTTACTATACTCCTCATATATAGGCAGAGTCCTATTAAAATCAGACCCTTACATCATAAAGCTGCCATAAAAACGATCGGTCGAAAATTAACTTGTTCTACGAAAAAACATTTTGTCTTTCAAGATATCTTGACCAAACTCTGCACTTATTAGTTTTACCTTACTCCTCATATATAGCCAAAATCCTATAACGATCGGACGACTATATCATATAGCTGCCATAGGAACGATCGGTCGAAAATGAAGTTGTTGTATGATAAAACATTTTGTTTTTCAATTCATCTTGACTAAACTCGTTATATATTAGTTTTACTATGCTCCTCATATATATGCAAAATCCTACTAACATCGGACCCCTATATCATATAGCTGCCATAGGAACGATCGGTTTAAAATTAAGTTGTTGTATAAAAAAACAGTTTGTTTTTCAAGATATCTTGACCAAACTAGGTATTTATTAGTTTTACTATGCTCCTCATATATATGTAAAATCTAATGAAGATTGGACCACTATATCATATAGCTGCCATAGGAACGATCGGTCGAAAATTAAGTTTTTGTATGAAAAAACATTTTGTTTTAAAGATATCTTGACCACCCTCGGCATTAATTGGGTTTACTATACTCCTTATATATGCAAAATCCTATTAAGATGGGACCACTATATCATATAGCTGATATAGGAACGATCGGTCGAAAATTAAGTTGTTGTATGAAAAAACATTTTGTTTTTCAATATATCTTGACCAAACTCGGCAAATATAGTTTTTACTAACATCGGACCCCTATATCATATAGCTGCCATCGGAACGATCGGTTGAAAATTAAGTTGTTATATGAAAAAACATTTTGTTTTTCAAGATATCTTGACCAAACTCGGCATTTATTAGTTTTAATTTACTCCTCATCTAGATGGACAATCCTTTTAAGATAGGACCACTATATCATATAGCTGCCATAGGATCGATCGGTCGAAAATTAAGTTATTGTATGAAAAAACATTTTGCTTTTTAAGATATCTTGACCAAACACGGCATTTATTAGTTTTACTATACTCCTCATATATAGGCAGAGTCCTATTAAAATCAGACCCTTACATCATATAGCTGCCATAAAAACGATCGGTCGAAAATTAACTTGTTGTACGAAAAAACATTTTGTCTTTAAAGATATCTTGACCAAACTCGGCATATATTAGTTTTACTATGCTCCTCATATATATGCAAAATCCTACTAACATCGGACCCCTATATCATATAGCTGCCATAGGAACGATCGGTTGAAAATTAAGTTGTTATATGAAAAAACATTTTGTTTCTCAAGATATATTGACCAAACTCGGCATTTATTAGTTTTACTATGCTCCTCATATATATGTAAAATCGAATGATGAATGGACCACTATATCATAATGGTGCCATAGGAACGATCGGTCGAAAATTAAGTTTTTGTATAAAAAAATAGTTTGTTTTTCAAGATATCTTGACCAAACTCGGTATTTATTGGTTTTACTATGCTCCTCATATATATTTAAAATCTAATGAAGATTGGACCACTATATCATATAGCTGCAATAGTAACGATCGGTCGAAAATTAAGTTTTTGTATGAAAAAACATGTTGTTTTAAAGATATCTTGACCACCCTCGGCATTAATTGGGTTTACCATACTCCTTATATATGCAAAATCCTATTAAGATGGGACCACTATATCATATAGCTGATATAGGAACGATCGGTCGAAAATTAAGTTGTTGTATGAAAAAACATTTTGTTTTTCAATATATTTTGACCAAACTCGGCATATATTAGTTTTACTATGCTCCTCATATATATGCAAAATCCTACTAGCGTCGGACCCCTATATCATATAGCTGCCATAGGAACGATCGGTTGGAAATTAAGTTGTTACAAGAAAAAACATTTTGTTTCTCAAGATATATTGACCAAACTCGGCATTTATTAGGTTAAGTATGCTCCTCATATATATGTAAAATCCTTTTAAGATCGGACCACTATATCATATAGCTGCGATAGGAACGATCGGTCGAAAATTAAGTTGTTGTATGAAAAAACATTTTGTTTTTCACGATATCTTGACCAAACTCGGCATTTATTAGTTTTACTATACTCCTCATATATAGGCAAAGTCCTATTAAGAGCGGACCACTATATCATATAGCTGCCATAGAACCGATCGGTCGAAAATTAAGTTTTTGTATGAAAAAACATTTTGTTGTTCAATGTATCTTGACCAAACTCGGCATTTATTAGTTTTACTTTACTCCTCATATATAGGCAAAGTCCTATTAAGATCGGACCACTATATCATATAGCTGTCGTAGGAACGATCGGTTGAAAATTAAGTTGTTATATGAAAAAACATTTTGTCTTTCAAGATATCTTGTGCAGTGCGTATATGCCCGTACAGAATACCCTGTATTCAAATATAAAGTATGCAGCACTTTGTTGCATACAATAACAATAATAACGTAAACAAGCCCAGAGCCAGCTTATGTATTGGCTCGGTCTCAGATTACGCAGCGCGGTTCACTAGCTGACCGTTTATGCTTACGCTGCAGATCCCACGCTCCGTCTGAGCGCATTCCGTGAGCAATATATATGCTCACTAATACACGCATATGCGAGCTACTCACTCTCCCTCTCTTTGTAGCTGTTAACGAATAACAGCATAAGAATATATGTATATCCATAGGCTAAGCTCTCATGGTAAAAACTGAATAAAATCATTATTAATATCCAAGCTAACCAGCACTGAAGTGCTGCTGTAATTATTTCCAAACTGATAAAGATATTCATATCACACTTGACCAAACTCGGCACTTATTAGTTTTACTATACTTCTCATATATAGCCAAAATCCTATAAGGATCGGACGACTATATCATATTTCTGCCATAGGAACGATCGGTCGAAAATTAAGTTTTGTATGCAAAAACATTTTGTTTTCAAGATATTTTGACCACCCTCGGCATTAATTAGGTTTACTATACTCCTTATATATGCAAAATCCTATTAAGATGGGACCACTATATCATATAGCTGCTATAGGAACGATTGGTCGAACATTAAGTTGTTGTATGAAAAAACATTTTATCTTTCAAGATATCTTGACCAAACTCGGCATTTATTAGTTTTACTATACTCCTCATATATAGGCAAAGTCCTATTAAGATCGGACCACTATATCATATAGCTGCCATAGAACCGATCGGTCGAAAATTAAGTTTTTGTATGAAAAAACATTTTGTTGTTCAATGTATCTTGACCAAACTCGGCATTTATTAGTTTTACTTTACTCCTCATATATAGGCAAAGTCCTATTAAGATCGGACTACTATATCATATAGCTGTCGTAGGAACGATCGGTTGAAAATTAAGTTGTTATATGAAAAAACATTTTGTCTTTCAAGATATCTTGTGCAGTGCGTATATGCCCGTACAGAATACCCTGTATTCAAATATAAAGTATGCAGCACTTTGTTGCATACAATAACAATAATAACGTAAACAAGCCCAGAGCCAGCTTATGTATTGGCTCGGTCTCAGATTACGCAGCGCGGTTCACTAGCTGACCGTTTATGCTTACGCTGCAGATCCCACGCTCCGTCTGAGCGCATTCCGTGAGCAATATATATGCTCACTAATACACGCATATGCGAGCTACTCACTCTCCCTTTCTTTGTAGCTGTTAACGAATAACAGCATAAGAATATATGTATATACATAGGCTAAGCTCTCATGGTAAAAACTGAATAAAATCATTATTAATATCCAAGCTAACCAGCACTGACGTGCTGCTGTAATTATTTCCAAACTGATAAAGATATTCATATCACATGGCGACCGTGACAGTGGTTTGCCGTTCGTTTCAAAAAAAAAAAGTGTGTTAAACAGAAAACGAAGCAACAAAAATGTCAGCTAAGATCGTAAAAAGAAAAATCAATTCAACTATGAAAAGTAACAAAAAAGCTTAAACAAAAAAAATATATTTAAACAAAAAAGTATATAAAATGAAAGAACAACAAATACTTGATGTAAAATTCAATTCGAGGGCAAATTGAAAGCAGTGCAAAAACGCAAAGCCACGCCCACAAAATATTAAAAAAAAAAAAAAAAAAATTTAACAACAACAAAAGCAAATTAACAGAGGAGACATACGTGCAAACCAAAGACAGCCTGTGCGATGACCAGCCTGAGCCCATAGGCCCCGTACAGCAGCAGCAGATACCAAAAGTGTGAAAGGCAGTCCGCCCTTTGCACCAACGCAGGAAGTAAATGAGCAACGTTGGACTGGAAGAAGCTGCTCCTGTTGAGCAAAGGGATGCACCCAGCCTGCAAGAGGCTTTAGAGGTGTACCCCAACGATGGACCACGCCCACTCACAATAGCTGAGTACCGGGCAGGACAACAGAAGAAAGAGAAGAAGAAAACTAAACGAAGCGGAAGAAGGATCAAACTGCTTCAACAGAGAAGACTCCTACAGGATCTCATCAAGACAGCGACAACGCCCCACGAGAAAAAGGCGCAATTAAAGAATCTCGAAATCATCGAGAAACAACTTCGTACTGGTGCGAAGCAACGCAATAAGGGCTGCAAAACTGCCAATGCCTAAATTGCCTTTAAATATAAATTTTAATTCAAGCCGATGCGCGAAAGCGCTACTTGAAAAATACTAAAATCTGTTAGGCTTTTACTAACACATACGGTTGGACTATTAATTGTATAAATAAAAATTGTCAGCCAACCGTATGCCCTAACTAACTCAAATTTTTCCTTTCGTAAATCAGTCTATAATGAATTATGACAGAAACTAAAAAATTAAAATAGATTTATATCACATATTTCCGTAAAAAAAAAAAAATATATATATATATATATATATATATGTCTAATTGTACATAAGTACAAAAGACTAAATTAACTTTGAGAATACACAAGAATTTAAAATTGAAAAAAAGGAAATTGAGAAGTAATAATTCGTTCATTTTTAGGTAATTCAAAATTTTTTGATCAAGAATTGGCATGATTGAGGAGACTATTAACAAAGTATATAACGATTATACTGACTTTCGTATGCGAGCCATACAAATTTTGCAAAGGCATAGAGAATTCATATCAATATATGAGTTCGAATCCGAATATATAGAAACATTCGGCACAGTGACAAGTCCACTCTATTCATGTTCTAAAATAGAGAGCGGAATAATCTTGTCTACACTACTTTACGTCAAAATAAAGACAATTATTGACGAGCATCCGATTCTAGGGCAGACAACAATTGTCTTAGTACGTCTGCATAGGTAGTTTTCAAATCAAAAAAGCAAAAGTATTTATATATACATTATGGGAGGAAAACAATCAAAGGCAGCTGATAACACTGCCAATGTAGTTAACGTAGTAGAAGTCGTAGACACCACTCCCCATTTGCAGTTTACAAACATACTGCTAATAATACTCATTGTAATAGCCTCAGTGAACATCCTTCTGAAGATTTATCTTCTTCATAAAAAATCACTGAGGAAGCGTTACATGAGTCGAGCCAACGACTTAGACAAGGTCTAAGCCACTGCTTAAATAAAATATTTAAGTAGCGGAAGTTTACATGGACTGGTCACAAATAGTAGAAAAGATAAAGCAGCATAGGGAAAATTTCGATAAATCATACAAGTGCCTTAATAAAAGCGCACCAGTTTTAAGACCCACCATAATTAAACATACTGAGATCCTTGTATATGAGTACAATGAAATCAGGAGTCTAGTTACCGAGTGTCAAAATAAACTGACAAGTTTACACAGAGTCCAAACTGCAGACGTTTTACAGCGTCTAAGGGATAATCTGGTAAACTTAAATAAAAAGTATGATCTCCAGCTTTATCTACCATCGGTGTTAAATACACCGGTAACATTTGATAAGTCACTACTGAAAAACGACCCAGTAGAAGACACAAAATTAGTAAACATGGCACAAACAGTTGTAGAATTTATCAAGCTAGCCACAGCTCTGATACCAGAGTTTGACGGTAAGCCGGAAAATCTACAAAGTTTTCTAGATTCTTTGAATCTATTAGAAACATTAAAAGGCACACATGAGCCAACAGCCATAAGCCTTATAAAAACTAAGCTAAAAAGCTATGCTAGAAATTTAATAAGTAATGAGCAGACAATTGCTGCAATCATTACGCAACTATCAAATGCAGTAAAAGGAGAATCGGTAGAAGTTTTATCTGCTAACGGCTAACCAATACACCCAAGAGGTGGAAAAACTGGTAAAGGCCCTTGAAGGCGCCTATATCAGTGAAGGTCTAAGCCAACCCCTAGCAAGCAAATACAGGACTACAACAGCTGTAAAAGCCATGACCCAAAATTGTTCAATTGATAAGGTAAAACTTATCATGCAGGCAGGCACATTCAATAACATGAATGATGCCATTTCCAAATTTGTCAATAGTTGCACAGAAGCAACCGGACAAACAAATACTATCCTATATTACCACAATTACTATTCTCGTGGTGGAAACCGCGGAAGAGGTAATTATAGAGGCCGTAACTATAAAAGAGGCGGCCAAGGGTATAATAATAACAATAATCACAACAACAACAACTCTAGAGGTGGCTCGAACAGAGGCGGCTCTAATAGAGGTAATAATAGAAGTAATAATCAAGTACGAGTAACACAAAGTAGTTCGGAAAATCTTGCTGATTGCCCCCTTGAGCAACAATACATAAAAGTTTTTAATATAAATCTAAATCTCAGCAGCATAATTAAAATAGAGAATCAAAAAAATAATAAACCATTAACATTACTAATAGATACAGGAGCTAGCATATCAATTCTAAAAGATAATAGCATATGTTCTGAAATTAATCAAACCTTCAAAACAAATATAACAGGAATTGGTCAGGGAACAATTCAATCAATTGGACTAGCAACAATTGATTTACTCTTCGATTATTTCATAATCAGTCATGACTTCCAAATAGTTAATAATGAATTCCCCGTACCGTGTGACGGAATCTTGGGACTTGACTTCATTCGAAAATTCGATTGCATTTTAGATTATCAAAACGATGAATTAATACTAAAACCACAATCACTTAAATTCCAAATACATGTGCCACTCTTACACAATGTTATCGACAATTCAATATTATTGCCAGCAAGGTCGGAAGTAGTGAGAAAAATCACACTTCAGACAAATGAAGATGCTGTTTTAGTACCAAATCAGGAAATTCATCCTGGGGTATTTATAGCTAACAGCATCGTAAAAACCAATAGTGCAATAGTTCATATTTTAAATACAACAAATAATAATATAAATATCGAAAATCCTAGCATTCAATTCGAATCAATAGAAAATTACGAAATTAAATCGTTCAATAAAAACCAAACCAGTAGAACTAATGAAGTCTTAAACAAATTAAAATTCCCAGACCATGTGAAAACAAAACTTACTGAAATATGCACCAAATACAGTGACATATTTGGTTTAGAATCAGAAGCAATTTCGAATAACAACTTTTACAAACAAAAATTAAGATTAGCAGACAAAACTCCAGTATACATTAAAAACTATAGAAATGCGGACACTGAAAAACCAGAAATAAATAGACAAGTAGAAAAATTGATTAAAGTTGGTATAGTCGAACCATCTATATCAGAATATAATAGCCCACTTCTCTTGGTTCCTAAGAAATCACCCCCAAATTCAAAAGAAAAAAAATGGCGTCTAGTAGTGGATTATAGGCAAGTAAATAAAAAACTTCTAGCAGATAAATATCCATTACCTAGAATAGAAGAAATCCAGGATCAATTGGGAAGAGCGAAATATTTTTCGTGTCTAGACCTAATGTCTGGCTTCCATCAAATTGAACTAGAAGAAAAATCTAGAAATATAACATCTTTTTCCACGAGCACTGGCTCATATTGCTTCACGCGATTACCATACGGCCTTAAAGTAGCCCCAAATTCATTTATGAGAATGATGCAACTTGCATTTTCTGGTCTAGAACCATCGCAAGCATTCCTTTATATGGATGATTTAGTTATAATTGGTTGTTCTGAAAAGCACATGTTCAAAAATCTAACAAGCATATTCGAGCTTTGTAGAAAACACAACCTTAAACTAAATCCAGAGAAATGTTCATTCTTTATGCACAAGGCAACATACCTTGGCCATAAATGTACGGACCATGGCATCCTTCCGGATGATAAAAAATATGATGTAATTAAAAATTATCCAACTCCAACAGATCCGGATAGTGCACGACGTTTCGTCGCTTTTTGTAATTACTATAGAAGATTCATTAATAACTTCGCACAATACTCACGTCACTTGACAAGACTGTGCAAGAAAAATGTCCGATTCAAATGGACTCAAGAATGTGAAGAATCATTCCAATATCTTAAAAAAGCCTTAATGAAGCCAACATTATTGCAATACCCTGACTTCAGCAAAGAATTTTGCATAACCACAGATGCAAGTAAACATGCATGTGGTGCTGTACTATCCCAAGAGTACAACAGTGTACAATTACCAATTGCATACGCATCCCGAGCTTTCACACAGGGAGAAAGCAATAAATCAACTACAGATCAGGAATTAGCTGCTATACATTGGGCAATAAAACACTTCAGACCATATGTTTATGGAAGGCATTTCCTAGTTAAAACAGACCATAGACCCTTAACATATTTGTTTTCGATGAAAATCCCACATCAAAATTAACCAGAATGAGACTAGACTTAGAAGAATACCAATTCACAGTAGAATACCTCAAGGGGAAAGATAACCATGTAGCGGATGCATTATCCCGCATAAGCATAGAAACACTAATTGACATGAATAGGAAAATATTAATGGTTCAAACAAGATCATCAAAAAGACAGGAAAACATCTGCGCAGATGAAAAAATAAAATTGCAAAAAGATCAAAAAGATCTAAAAGAACCCAATGTCTATGAAGTCGTTAGAAATAACGACGTAAAGAAATTTGTGAAACTAAAATTCGGTAAAATAAATTGTTTACTTAAAAGAGGAAAACGAATCATTTCACAATTTTCAGTTAATGATTTGCATTCCAATGAAAAATTCGAAAAAAAAAATTCGAAAATTACTAACTTACAGTTGTCACCAAATGAACAAATTTTCGAATTTGTATCATTAAATGAATTTAGAAATATGGGCAATAAATATTTAAATACATTAAAAGTAGCGCTACTTACAAAAGTGACACAAATAGACAAAAATGACGAAAGTCAAATAAAAGCAATACTGTCGAAATATCATGATGATCCTATAGAGGGAGGCCATACAGGGATTACGCGTACCTTGTTAAAAATTAAGAAATACTATTACTGGCCCCAAATGACCAAGACTATTACAAAGTAAATTACAGAAACCCCAATCAATGCATTTGATAGAGTAATAGTAGACACCATCGGTCCACTACCAAAATCAGAGCAAGGCAACGAATATGCAGTTACACTGATATGTGACTTAACAAATATCTAGTTGCCATACCTATTCCAAACAAAAGTGCAAAAGTCGTAGCTAAAGCTATATTTGAAGATTTTATTCTGAAATACGGTCCAATGAAGACGTTCATTACGGACATGGGTACAGAATATAAAAATTCAGTTATAGAAGATTTATGTAAGTACCTTGGTATCAAAAACATAACTTCAACAGCACACCACCACCAGACAGTTGGGACAATAGAACGAAGTCATCGAACTTTCAATGAATACATGCGTTCATACATCTCTGCAGACAAATCTGATTGGGATGTCTGGATTCAATATTTCACTTATTGCTTCAACACGACACCATCAGCAACGCATGAGTATTGTCCATACGAACTAGTATTTGGCAGACTACCAAAACAGTTCATAGATTTAAACAATACTAATTACATAGATCCTATTTATAATTTAGATGACTATTCTAAGGAAATAAAGTTTAGATTACAAATAGCATACAAAAGAGCTAGAATTATGTTAGAAAAAGCCAAGGCTAATAGGAAATCATCATATGATGAAAGAACAAAAAATTTTGAATTAAAAGTAGGAGATAAAGTACTCATAAGAAACGAAACAGGGCACAAATTAGACCCAGTATATTTAGGACCATATATAGTAGAGAAAATAGAAGATAAGGACAACATTTTTATTAAAGATAGTAAAGATAAAAAACAAAAAGTTCATAAGAATAGATTAAAAATGTTTAATTCTTAATAATCCAAATTTTCTTTATGAATTCGAATTGCAAAAAAAAAATATATATAACGGCCTGATCAACCGAATGAAAAAAAAAAACTTTTTACAAATAAACGAATTATAAATTTTTATACCTTTAATAATTTTGTATTTTTATACTCCAACATTTTTAAATTTCTTGTATATTCAAAAAAAAAAAAATTTTTTTTTGCAAATAAACGAAATATTACAATAAAACGTGTCTTGAAACAAAATTTTTATAACTTTAATACTTTTGTATTTTTATATTCCAACATTTTTTAAATTTCTTGTCATATTCAAAACAAAAAAAAAATTTTAATTTTTATAAAAAAAAAAAAACCTTAATAATTAAGTTCATTTAATAACTACACATTCATAATGTTACGTTATTTCTCTAAAAGGGGAGGTGTAGTGCGTATATGCCCGTACAGAATACCCTGTATTCAAATATAAAGTATGCAGCACTTTGTTGCATACAATAACAATAATAACGTAAACAAGCCCAGAGCCAGCTTATGTATTGGCTCGGTCTCAGATTACGCAGCGCGGTTCACTAGCTGACCGTTTATGCTTACGCTGCAGATCCCACGCTCCGTCTGAGCGCATTCCGTGAGCAATATATATGCTCACTAATACACGCATATGCGAGCTACTCACTCTCCCTCTCTTTGTAGCTGTTAACGAATAACAGCATAAGAATATATGTATATCCATAGGCTAAGCTCTCATGGTAAAAACTGAATAAAATCATTATTAATATCCAAGCTAACCAGCACTGAAGTGCTGCTGTAATTATTGCAAACTGATAAAGATATTCATATCACACTTGACCAAACTCGGCACTTATTAGTTTTACTATACTTCTCATATATAGCCAAAATCCTATAAGGATCGGACGACTATATCATATTTCTGCCATAGGAACGATCGGTCGAAAATTAAGTTTTTGTATGCAAAAACATTTTGTTTTCA
This sequence comes from Drosophila americana, assembly GCA_030788265.1. NCBI lineage: Eukaryota > Metazoa > Arthropoda > Insecta > Diptera > Drosophilidae > Drosophila > Drosophila americana. The sequence goes on along the minus strand of JAURSC010000168.1, from coordinate 5,086 downwards.
AGATATTTTGACCACCCTCGGCATTAATTAGGTTTACTATACTCCTTATATATGCAAAATCCTATTAAGATGGGACCACTATATCATATAGCTGCTATAGGAACGATTGGTCGAACATTAAGTTGTTGTATGAAAAAACATTTTATCTTTCAAGATATCTTGACCAAACTCGGCATTTATTAGTTTTACTATACTCCTCATATATAGGCAAACTCCTTTAACGATCGGACGACTATATCATATAGCTGCCATATGAACGATCGGTCGAAAATGAAGTTGTTGTATGATAAAACATTTTGTTTTTCAATATATCTTGACTAAACTCGGCATCTATTAGTTTTACTATACTCCTCATATATAGGCAAAATCCTATAAGGATCGGACCACTATGTCACATAGCTGCCATAGAACCGATCAGTCGAAAATTAAGTTTTTGTATGAAAAAACATTTTGTTTTTCAATGTATCTTGACCAAACTCGGCATTTATTAGGTTAACTATGCTCCTCATATACAGGCAAACTCCTTTAGGGATAGGACGACTATATCATATAGACAATCCTTTTAAGATCGGACCACTATTCATATAGCTGCCATAGGAACGATCGGTCGAAAATTAATTGTTGTCAGAAAAAACATTTTGTCTTTCAAGATATCTTGACCAAACTCGGCATTTATTAGTTTTACTTTACTCCTCATATATAGGCAAAGTCCTATTAAGATCGGACCACTATATCATATAGCTGCCATAGGAACGACTAACGTTAAGTTGTTATATGGAAAAACATTTTGTTTTCAAGATAACTTGACCAAACTCGGCATTTATTAGTTTAATTTACTCCTCATCTATATGGACAATCCTTTTAAGATCGGACCACTATATCATATAGCTGCCATAGGATCGATCGGTCGAAAATTAAGTTATTGTATGAAAAAACATTTGCTTTTAAGATATCTTGACCAAACACGGCATTATTAGTTTTACTATACTCCTCATATATAGGCAGTGTCCTATTAAAATCAGACCCTTACATCATATAGCTGCCATAAAAACGATCGGTCGAAATTTAACTGTTGTACGTAAAAACATTTTGTCTTTCAAGATATCTTGACCAAACTCGGCACTTATTAGTTTTACTATACTTCTCATATATAGCCAAAATCTTATAAGGATCGGACGACTATATCATATTGCTGCCATAGGAACGATCGGTCGAAAATTAAGTTTTTGTATGAAAAAACATTTTGTTTCAAGATATCTTGACCACCCTCGGCATTAATTGGGTTTACTATACTCCTTATATATGCAAAATCCTATTAAGATGGGACCACTATATCATATAGCTGCTATAGGAACGATTGGTCGAAAATTAAGTTGTTGTTTGAAAAAACATTTTGTTTTTCAATGTATCTTGACCAAACTCGGCATTTATTAGTTTTACTTTACTCCTCATATATTGGCAAAGTCCTATTAAGATCGGACCACTATATCATATAGCTGCCATAGGAACGATCGGTTGAAAATTAAGTTGTTTATATGAAAAAACATTTGTTTTTCAAGATATCTTGACCAAACTCGGCATTTTTTAGTTTTACTTTATCCTCATTATATGGACAATCCTTTTAAGATCGGACCACTATTTCATATAGCTGCCATAGGCAAAATCCTATTAAGATAGAACCACTATATCATATACATAGGTGCCATAGAAACGATCGGTCGAAAGATGTTGTAAAATAAAACATTTTGTATTTCACGATATCTTGACCAAACACGACATTTATTAGTTTTACTATACTCCTCATATATAGGCAGTGTCCTATTAAAATCAGACCCTTACATCATATAGCTGCCATAAAAACGATCGGTCGAAATTTAACTTGTTGTACGTAAAAACATTTTGTCTTTCAAGATATCTTGACCAAACTCGGCACTTATTAGTTTTACTATACTTCTCATATATAGCCAAAATCTTATAAGGATCGGACGACTATATCATATTGCTGCCATAGGAACGATCGGTCGAAAATAAGTTTTGTATGAAAAAACATTTTGTTTTCAAGATATCTTGACCACCCTCGGCATTAATTGGGTTTACTATACTCCTTATATATGCAAATCCTATTAAGATGGGACCACTATATCATATAGCTGCTATAGGAACGATTGGTCGAAAATTAAGTTGTTGTTTGAAAAAACATTTTGTTTTCAATGTATCTTGACCAAACTCGGCATTTATTAGTTTACTTTACTCCTCATATATTGGCAAAGTCCTATTAAGATCGGACCACTATATCATATAGCTGCCATAGGAACGATCGGTTGAAAATTAAGTTGTTATATGAAAAAACATTTTGTTTTCAAGATATCTTGACCAAACTCGGCATTTTTTAGTTTTACTTTACTCCTCATTTATATGGACAATCCTTTTAAGATCGGACCACTATTTCATATAGCTGCCATAGAAACGATCGGTCGAAAATTAAGTTGTATGAAAAAACATTTTATCTTTCAAGATATCTTGACCAAACTCGGCATTATTAGTTTTACTATGCAAAATCCTATTAAGATCGGATCACTATATCATATAGCTTCCATAGGAACGATCGGTTGAAAATTAAGTTGTTATATGAAAAAACATTTTGTTTTACAAAATATCTTGACAAAACTCGGCATTTATTGGTTTAATTAACTCTCATCTATATGGACAATCCTTTTAAGATCGGACCACTATATCATATAGCTGCCATAAGAAGGATCGGTCGAAAATTCTATTGTTGTATAAAAAAACATTTTGTTTTTCAAGATATTTTGACCAAACTCGGCATTTATTAGTTTTACTATACTCCTCATATATAGGCAAAATCCTATAAGGATCGGATACTATATCATATAATTGCCATAGGAACGATCGGTCGAAATTAAGTTGTTGTATAAAAAACAGTTTGTTTTTCAAGATATCTTGACCAAAACTCGGTATTTATTGGTTTTACCATGCTCCTCATATATATGTAAAATCTAATAAAGATTGGACCACTATATCAAATAGCTGCCATAGGAACGATTGGTCGAAAATTAAGTTTTTGTATGAAAAAAACATTTTGTTTTAAAGATATTGACCACCTCGCCATTAATTGGGTTTACTATACTCCTTATATATGCAAAATCATATTAAGATGGGACCACTATATCATATAGCTGCCATGAGAACGATAGGTTGAAAATTAAGTTGTTATACGAAAAAACATTTTGTTTTTCAAGATATATTGACCAAACTCGGCATTTATTAGGTTTACTATGCTCCTCATATATATGTAAAATCCTTTTAAGATCGGACCACTATTTCATATAGCTGCCATAGAAACAATCGGTCGAAAGTTAAGTTGTATGAAAAAACATTTTATCTTTCTAGATATCTTGACCAAACTCGGCATTTATTAATTTTACGATACTCCTCATATATAGGCAAACTCCTTTAACGATTGGACGACTATATCATATAGCTGCCATAGGAACGATCGGTCGAAAATGAATTGTTGTATGATAAAACATTTGGTTTTTCAATATATCTTGACCAAACTCGGCATATATTAGTTTTACTATGCTCCTCATATATATGCAAAATCCTACTAACATCGGACCCCTATATCATATAGCTGCCATGAAAACGATAGTTTGAAAATTAAGTTGTTATATGAAAAAACATTTTCTTTTTCAATATATCTTGACCAAACTCGGCATATATTAGTTTTACTATGCTCCTCATATATATGCAAAATCCTACTAACATCGGACCACTATATCATATAGCTGCCATAGGAACGATCGGTCGTTAAATTAAGTTGTTGTATGAAAAAACATTTTGCTTTTAAGATATCTTGACCAAACTCGGCATTTATTAGTTTTACTATATCCTCATATAAATGTAAAATCCTTTTAAGATCGGACCACTATATCATATAGCTGCCATAGGAACGATCGGTCGTAAATTAAGTTGTTGTATGAAAAACATTTTGTTTTTCAAGATATATTGACCAAACTCGGCATTTATTAGGTCGAAAATTAAGTTGTTGTATTAAAAAGCAGTTTGTTTTTCAAGATATCTTGACCAAACTCGGTATTTATTGGTTTTACTATGCTCCTCATATAAATGTAAAATCTAATGAAGATTGGACCACTATATCATATAGCTGCCATAGGAACGATCGGTCGAAAATTAAATTTTTGTATGATAAAACATTTTGTTTTCAATATGTCTTGACCAAACTCGGCATTTATTAGATTTACTATGCAAAATCCTATTAAGACCGGATCACTATATCATATAGCTGCCATAGGAACGATAGGTTGAAAATTAAGTTGTTTATGAAAAAACATTTTGTTTTTCAAGATATCTTGACCAAACTCGGCGTTTATTAGTTTTAATTTACTCCTCATGTATATGGACAATCCTTTTAAGATCGGACCACTATATCATATAGCTGCCATAGGAAGGATCGGTCGAAAATTCTATTGTTGTATAAAAAAACATTTTGTTTTTCAAGATATCTTGACCAAACTCGGCATTTATTAGTTTTACTATGCAAAATCCTATTAAGATCGGATCACTATATCATATAGCTTCCATAGGAACGATCGGTTGAAAATTAAGTTGTTATATGAAAAAACATTTTGTTTTACCAAATATCTTGGAACGATCGGTCGATAATTAAGTTGTATGAAAAAACATTTTATACTTCAAGATATATTGACCAAACTCGGCGTTAATTGAGTTTACTATAATCCTTATATATAGGCAAAATCCTATTAAGATAGAACCACTATATCATATACATAGGTGCCATAGAAACGATCGGTCGAAAGATGTTGTAAAATAAACATTTGTATTTCACGATATCTTGACCAAACTCGCATTTTATAGTTTTACTATACTCCTCATATATAGGCAAAGTCCTATTAAAATCGGACCACTATATCATATAGCTGCCATAGGAACGATCGGTCGAAAATTAAGTTTTTGTATGAAAAAACATTTTGTTTTTCAATATATCTTGACCAAACTCGGCATTTATTAGTTTTACTATGCA